>QZLH01000771.1:28991-54448 GCA_003833135.1 Oehlia diaphana | reverse complement strand
TTACAGCATTACAGACTAATTACAGTATTACGAAAAGTGTCATAACTGTAATGCTGTATGCCGTAATATTACGGCATCGGCAAATCAATTACGGCTAACATCTTTAGGTAGTGGGGTGGTGAATGGTAAATAGTAGATAGTAGATAGATAGATATTAATTTAAATGTAATTTTTAATAAAACAAATCAAATTAATAAAATTTAATTAATAAATTATTATTATAAAATTAAAATCAGCTAAATATATAAAAATCAGTAATAATTATTAGATTTATTAATAATTGTCAATTTGATTTTACTGATTTAATGCCAATTTTTACTGATTGATTTATTGATAAGTGGCAGGCATTATAGTGCAAATCACCTATAAAATTAGTTGCTGATTTTTTTGGTATTGATCGGCTAAGGTTAAACCAAATTTTGTCCAGCATTTAGCAATTAAAAATTTTGCTGAAATGGACTATTCTGACTAGTGTTTATTAGTTTTTACTAGTTTCAGATTAGTTTTACCAGTTTTATCAGTTTTGGAAAATAAGAAATTTTCAGAAATAGTTTTACTAAATTTCAGTTTTAATAGTTTTGAAAATTACTAAGTTTTGGATAGTAGCATTTTTAATTTTGATTGGATCAATAGATAACGAGAAATTATTAAATTATTATAATTATTTAAATTTAAGAGCGTAAACTTCTGTAATATTATGATTTAGTATAATATTTCAAAATTTTACATCACTTTCAAAATATTACACTAAACTAGAGAAACAAAACTCTTATAAATCTGGAGCAATAAATCATTTTGTTAAAGAATCAATTCAAAGGAAAATATCTGAAGTCCAGTTGTTTAAAAAAGAGAAAAAATAAAAATATGATGAAAGTAAAGTCGATAAAATGCTTTGTTAAAATTAATACCTAAAATTGAGAAAAAGATAAAAAAAAAAACTTACTGTAAAAATCTTTATTTAGCAAGAAGTATTCTTAAAAGAAAAGGAAAAATGAAGTTAATATCATTTCTTAATGGTAAATTTTAAATAATCATCTCTCACATACTGAAAATCTAAAAAATCCAAGAAATTTGACCAAAAGCTGCTTAAAATCTGCAACTAAAGAAACAAATAAAATATTAGCAGACGTTACATTTTATTAAAATAAAAAAAAAGATAAAGTAAAAAAAATAAAAAACCTGAATGTCACGTCCAGGAAAACTAAATACCAGAAAAAGTAAGAAAGAAATAAAGGGAAGGGTAAGATAAAGAAAATAGGAAATACAAAAGAAAGGGAAAAGAGAGAAAAGGGAAGAACGAAAGAAAGGAAGGGTAAATTATAAGAGAGGAAAGAATAAAGAAAAAAAACCTTACTTTTTTTCTTTGTGACTTATTTATTTGATTATTGATTTTATTAGATGTAATATATAGAGTAATATATAAGGTTGCTTGCTGAAACCTAGGGGTTTAGACAAGATGGCGTTTTGCTGAAAAGTGAAATTCTGCCAAAACTATATTAAAATTATATTAAAAAACTGGCAAAATTCTGGAGAAAGGCGAAATTGCCAAAACTTATTATAAATGCTGAAACTGCTAAAACTCTATCAAAATTATAATAAATCTATAGTAAAATTTTAGTGAAACTAATCGTAAGATTTTGAAAAGGTTTAGACAAGCAACCTTAGTAACGTAACAACAAAATTTTTTTAAATGCGGGATCTTTTTTTTTATATAATAAACATGATACATTTTGCTTTATCAAGTAATCAAGGACATTGCATATAATGTCACTAAAAATAAAAAATATAATAGGAAATAAGCAGGGGCATTATGTTTCAAAAAGGAAATTGTAGTGATGATATAGGTGGAAGGAAGAAAAAAATACATGGGTTAAACTGGAAACTGGTACTACAAATTTATCTAGTTCCGTACAATAAATAATCCTTCGCTACGCTCTGAACAATTACACCTAAACAAATTTCCTGATATCTATAATTAGTTTTTGGTCAGGTAAGGTTAAAGTGATATATGTTTAGACTATCATAATTTTTTTACTATAATTGTACTTTTTTTGTCTTAATAGTATCCTTAAGATCCTTTCCTGATAAAGAATTACCTAGTATAAGAAAATAAGCATTTTAGTGGCTAGTATTATGCGAAATTACTGTTATGTAAACAGCGTGATGATAATTTTACATAATCACATGTTAAGTGCTTTTTAATGACAAAGTAATAGGCATAAAATTTTATTATTGTGAAAAAAGCCATATTAGTGTAATTGTGAATGTAACATTGGTAAAAAAATGATCTATTTTACACATATTTTACACATATTTTATACATATTAGATACTCAAAATGTAAAAAATTATACACAAATAATATATATAACATATACACATTAGGTACTTATATATAATATATATATTAATATCTGATATAAGTATGATATGTGTATTATTTATGTATGATTATTCACATTTTAAGTATCCGATATGTATAAGATATGTGTAAAATAAATCATTTTTTTATCAGTAATAATTATTTAAAAACTTTCATATGAAAATTGCATAAATTTTTTTTAATTATGGTGGCTATCACCTATAAACCATACTAATATTATGTAACTTTAAACTTTTATAATTCATAAACTAAGCAACATAAAAAAAATCTAAATGATGAAGCAACATTAACTGCACATTTCTATCAGTTTATTTTATAAGATTTAATAATAATATTAAGCAATATTATAGATCAAAAAAAGTTGATAATTTTAATAAGTAATAATAGTAAAAATAGAAAATTTCAGACTAGTTTGCATGAAATTTTTATGAATTCCACAAAAATTCCATGGAATATTAGCAAAAAAATTTTTGCCGCTTATGTGGTAAAAATTATATTTAAATAAAGTACTATAAAAATAAGTTATACAATATAAATAAATAGATTTTTAAATTTTCAGACTGTGTGATTTATAGATAACAGCCACCATAGCAAATCTATTTTTAGAAATGAGAGTTTAATTAGAATTTACTATATGGGCGTTTTGCAGTAGAAAGGGATGAAACTACTAAAAAAAATAAAAAATGAATTAATATAAAATCTGAACAAATTATAACATTTGGAATATTTTTGGCATATAAAAGAAAATTTGAATTTTTTTAGTAGTTTTATCCCTTTCTACTGCAAAGTGCCCATATATTATAAGGGATATTGTAAATGCGTATATGATATTTAATAAGGTAAAAATCTGTAAAATGTAATAATGATTCCTATCATAAGAAGTAATTATTAGTAATATCACAAATCTATTTAAAGGATTTTGAAACTAGTGGAGAAGTAAGTTTTATTTGTAATACTTTTATACTTTTTTTAATTATATTAAAAAATAATTTGACTAAACTGAACTTCTGTCAGAAAGAAAAAAATTATTAAGAAAATTATACATGACATTCTTAGAATTTTACAGATATGTATAATACATATATTATGCAATTTTTAAGCAAATATGCATTTAAATTTTTTGACATTTCAGATATAATAAACAACCATTTTTATAGTAGAACAGAAACTGTATTGTTTAACAATACTTTTAGATGAAACAAATATTGCACTGAGTACAGTTTGGAATACCTTTATCTGTATTATATAATCAAAATTGAACCAATTCTAAGAACTTTAAGGTTTCTTCAGGAACAGATAACTTTTCTTTTTCAACACCAGAAATAATTAGCAAAATGGGTAGTACTTTTGGAGACAAGATCTCATCGAATTTTACAAGTGATCAATGTGATGTGAAAGTCCGAGCAGTAGAGGATCATCAAGTATTTGTTCATGGTGATGCTAATAGGTCATATCAAATTCAAACTAGCTTTAGTAAAGTTTCAACAAGACTTTGACCTAATGCATTAATATCTCTTTTTATAAGACAAGAATAGAAATGTGATCCAGAAAAAGGTGGGCTAATTCATCAGCAATTATGCCAAGAACAACCCACTAGTACATTTAACATACTGGAAACAAAACAACTTTATTTGATTTTAATGAAAGATCAGAAAGACAAACCACCTTGCAAAAATTGTCTTGTAATCTTGAATCACAATACTCCCAAAATATTCCTGCGCTTCTTAGTATATTAAAAAGTCTTTATCCTTTTAATGAAATAAGCGGCGATGTCTTGGAGGATTATGAGATTAATGATTTCTTTGAGCTTTATGGTATTTCTAATGTTTGTCCCATCCTTGCAAGTAATGATAATTATGTCTTTTGGTTAGAAAACACTGATGGTATTATCTATATATGGTCTCGTGTAGAAGGTACCATGTCATATTTAGGAGGTGAATTAAGAGAAGCTTTGGTAAACTACCTTTTCCACCAAGATAATATTTGTTATGTCATTGAGTTCACTTATGAAATTGTACCAGTAAGTGAAATTGATCGAGAAGCTGGAGAATTAGCAGATTTATATGAGCCTATTGATATTGATGATATTGAGTTGGTAGTACCTAAAGAGTCCCTTAATCACGAAAAAAAAGGAATAAAGAAGGGAAAGAACAAGGGAAGGGAAAAAAGAAGAAAAAAAAGCACTAGCTGAAAAATTTTTTTTCTTTAGGTCAAGCAGAATGAATAATTTCTTTATGTAATTTCGCTTTTAACATCAATTATTCTATCTATAATTGTAAAATATTTATCTTCATCATTTTAGAATACAATGTTGTGTAATTCTCTAATATCTAATTAGTTTATGCATATGTATATTTGTAATAACAAATATTAATAATAATAAAAACATGAACAATGAATTTCTCCCAAATTCAGAATACCCCAAAATTCCCCTTCTTTGCAAATTTTTGAATGTGACCACATTTCAAAAAGTTTCCCATGAAGAACTGCCATTTCCGAAATATCTCTTGAGTTCTCAATGAAATTGCATAAATCTTCATATGATCCTTTTGAAATTCTTTAAGCATATACTTTTCACAAAATTAAATGCAAAGGTGCAGATGGCTTTAGTATACAGATTTTCAGTCATATCCTCATTCATGTGAATTCTTTTGTACTATTAAGCAATAAATCCTGATAATTCATTTCATTTCATTTCATTTAGTTCAATTGTTTATAGGTATTCTATATGTTGCATGATATTTATATTTAATTTTTAATTGACTTTTTCCAAATTATATCACATTATTGACAATATATCTCTTGCGCAGTTGTGATTATAATAGGTCTAAAATCACTGCGCCAATGAGACACGTGCTGATGATCTCGATTAAAATAATATATAACATGAACCGAAAAAAAATGTCTTTCGGGAAATGATAAGTTTATCTATATTTTCAAAATCAATTCGTACAAAATTTATTCATAATTTAAGAGCAATGACGGAAGTAGGACCAATATATCAAAGTATTCAACAAAAGGTGATTAATTTAAATTAAAACGGGTAGCGAATTTTGTCTTAATATTCAACTGATAAATTATTATTATGACAGTTAACAAGAGCGTTTAATCCAACATCGCTAGAAATTATTAACGAATCTCACTTGCATGCACATCATCAAGCGATGAAAGATGTTACGAGCAAGGAAACCCATTTTTGGTACTTATTAATTTTTTTTTTTTCAAAATTCAGTTTTTATCTTTCAAATATTTAATTATCAAATTAATGTCATTAATAGTATTTCGATTGTTTCAGACCACTTTGAAGGAAAAGTAATGATGACAATTATTATTATAATGTTTTTAAATTTTTTATGAGTAATATATCTTAAATATTTTTTCTTTGATAAATAGAAATTAATACAACGTCACAGACTCATATATGAATTGCTTAATGAAGAAATGAATACGAGTGTACATGCTTTATCAATAAAAGCAAAAACTTCGAAAGAAGTTTCTGAATCAAACTGAATAATAGTAGATTTAATAAAAAATTTGATTGGTGTGTTAGTTGCGAATAATCCTATTTTTATTCAATTGTTCGCGTTTCATTTCTAACGATCTTTGCTCTATTGCAGGTTTCACGTCAGAGATAAAGTACAACATTTCTGATTCTTAAGTTATGTAATTTATTTTTCTCTTAATATCTTAATTCGGTCATGTTTTGCTTTAAATTATAGATTATTCACTTGGTCAGGATTCATTGATAAACTTATATCCAATTGGAACGTTTCTATAATTGTACATAAAGTAATTAAGCTTTAGGTTAATTTGTATTTTAAATAATTAAAGTTCATTCTATGACTTATAATTTTAGCTGGTATAAATTGTTTTATGAGAAACGTATCAGATATGGTTCACACAACCAATCACGTGTATCGCGTGTAAAATTTATAAATAGAACAGGTTATATGGATCATCGCCACAACTTTCTTATTCTTCGTCAACTCGTCAACAGATTTATAAAATAATGGAAGGATTGCTATCTGATTTGGACAAACTTAATGTTAAAACTGAAGATGAATTATTTGTAGACCAATTTTCAAAATTATCCGCCGGTAATAGTAACATTAATAAACCGACAGAAAATCAATCATTTCCATATGCTACTCATAAAATGTTTGGTAACGATATTTTACCTTCAACAACAACATCAACAACAAAAAGTGCAGAAGATATTTTATATTCAACAAAAAGTTTAAAAAGTTTTAACACGTCCGCGGTCGGTAACGAAATTAACGATAATAATGATAATGAAATCGGGTGGTTCCAAACCCCGAAAGTAAATGAAGACGACGAAGGTTGGGGAGATCTGCCAGACGTGAACACTAGCGTGGATTCAAATCGTAGATTTGGAATGAACTCAATACTTAGCGACGAGAATCTTAATTTAACAAGAGCTAACGTAAATCAAAAATATATTTTTGGATCAGAATACATATCAAATAATAATAATTTACAGTTCGGTTTCAGGACGACGAATCGTGAAACGAATCGAGGATTTCCAACAGCAGCAGAAAATAATTTTAGATCAATTAATAAATAGTGTATACGTTGAATAGTTATAATTAATGTATAGGTAATAATTGAATATTTTGTAGTTCAAAATACCTCCTGTATAATTTAGGTGTAGGTTTCATTGGTTTCATTATAACCATATGTATATATATATATTTCTTTTTTTGTATAAATAAATATTCAACGAAATTAAAATTAAAACTTAAGTACAAAATATCACAATTTAAAGTAATTAATTCTTCATGATTTAGATTGTACAGATTCTACTTTTTCTCTAAGAGTTGAAATAACATCTTTAGGACTTTCGGCTTTAAAAACTGAAGTGCCAGCTACAATTACATTAGCACCTGCTTGTGCAGCCGTATCAATTGTATCAAGACTAAGACCTCCATCTACTTCAATATCAAGTTTGGGAAATTTTTCTCTTAACGATTGTACCTAAGCAATTAATTATTAAAACATTTTAGCTTTGTCATTTTATCAAAATTCTATAAATTAAGTTATAATTACCTTTGGCATACAATCAGGCATAAATTTTTGTCCTCCAAAACCTGGCTCAACTGTCATAACTAAGCACATGTCGATTTTATCAACTAATGGGAAAACGGTCTCTATTGGAGTTTTTGGTTTAACAGCTACTCCAACTTTCATTCCCGCTTTCTTAATTTGTTCAATTAAAGCTTCAGGTTCGTTTGTTGCTTCTATATGAAAACAATACAATGAAGCTCCTGCCTTTGCAAAATCATCTACCCACTAAATTTACATATAAAAAGTGAACCGACAAATAAATTATACTTTGGTGAAATGAAGTAAATTTAATATAAAATTTTACATACTTTTTCTGGGTTTGATACCATCAAATGGCAATCTAAAAGAAATTATGATAAGAATTGAGAACGAATTTAAAAATTCGAAATTTTGATTAGACTTACCCAAGAATACATTTGTATGTTTTCGTAACGATTGAATCACCGGGGCACCAATAGTTATATTAGGAACGAAATGTCTAGAGTATTAAAGAAAAATTAAATTAAAGAAATAGCCAATAGACAATAATTTTTCTTACCCATCCATGACGTCTGTAACAAGTAAAGTTAAAGGGAAAAATTAATCACTATCAATACTAAAAACAATTGACGAGAATTCGAATTTCGAGCGTACCCATATGCAACCAATCAGCACCATTTTTTATCATACGATGGGCTTCAGCTGCGAGTGATGCAAAATCACTAGATAGCATAGAAGGAGCAATTTTTGCAATAGGCATCTTGAAATTAATTTTTTTGTTGAATTTAGAATTAACCCTATATAAATATACTTTTTCAGACGCAACCAGACGATTAGCGTGTGAAATTACAATATGTTGTGTTAATTGTGTAACTTTTAATTTAAATTTATATGATCATTGTCATAATTGCAGTTAGAGATAAAAGTGTACATAATGAGTTACGAAATTCAAAGTACCTTACCAGAAAAAGTTCAATCTTCGGTGATGACTGAATATGAACGTCGTGGACCAGAAAAAGTGATAATGGGTGAACAGGAGCGTCGTGGCTCAGAACCTTCACTTAGACCTGCTTTTTTTCAAAAGTAATTTTTTTTTTGCATTTATCCATTTTGACTTCAAACTTGTTCATGTTAGCTAATCTTGTAATTCTAAAACATATAACAAAAAAGGTTTCGTGCACCGTTAGTGAAAACGATAATTCAACAAGTTGTTTCTGAGAGATTAGATCAAGCTATATATGATAAGGATCAAGCTCCAGGTTGGGCTCATGAAATTGCTGAAGAAATTAAAAAGAAATTATTGGGTAAAGTTGATCTTTGATTAATTAAATATTAAACATATGAAGAATTATGTTAATTAGATTCTTTAATATAGAAATGGAACTTAACAGATACAAATATATTGTCAATGTAACGATAATGGAGAATAAAGGGGCTGGTGCTCGGTAAGAATAATGAGAATATATTAGATTAATTGCTTATCTTTAGAGCAAAAAAAAAAAAAGATTTATTTCGCAAAAAAATTATGTAGTATGCAAGTGAATTGTTTATGGGATTCCGATACTGATAATCTTGCACAAGAGACTTTTAAAAATGTAAACGTACGTATAATGAATATAAATTATTTTGTATTTGTTACGGACTGAAGATTAATTATTATGTTTCGATTTTACTAGGGAACAATTATATGTGTAGTAATGGCATTTGGAGTGTACATTTATTAAATATTTTAATTTAATATGAATGCATAATTATTATAAGATAGAAAAAATTTTTTTAATATCAACTATCAAAGTATCAATAATATTTTTTAAAATATCAATTTGTAAGAGAGTTTATTTAATATAAATTGATTAGTAGAAATAGACTTTATTTTTGGATTTATAACATCAAATTTCCAATAATCAAGTTAATATTAAATAAACATATTCAAAAATGAATCTTATTTTTGAATATTTGGTGCAGTATCAGATAACCAATTACTTTGAATTGCGGATACATTCTTCATATAAGGTTTTGAAGTCAACACCTTTTTACAGATAAAAAAAAAAAAAAGAAAAAAAAGAGAGATAAGCGACAAAGCAATTAAAATTTAATAATGTATAAAAAAATTTTTACCAATTCAGTATACATGACAGCCTCTACTTTTTTATTGAATAAAGTAGAGGATGGATGTATATTCACATTCTAAATATAAATATAATAAATTAAGTTATAGATTCATAAATAATATATTAATATAAAAAAATTGTTGCTTACCTGATTACTGAAAATAGTTCTATAATTGTTCGTGGGCTGTAATATAGCAGAATTACGAAAAAATCCACATAATATACATTTTAAAACAATTTCATATTCATTTCCACAAGAACTATTTGTCGGAATTCCCATTCTAGTACATAACTGAATTAGCTGTTTTCTTACTTCCTATTATAATTTTTTTTTTAAAAAATATATATATATAATTATTCACTAAAATTTACAACTAAGAATCATACTTACAATTACATGTTTCATATTGCGCCTATTAATAAAATTTTGATGACACCATTCGGAATTTCCTTTTTGTACTTCATATGATCTTAATACATTAAGAAATGTAATTAAATCTCCAAATGGCGAAATGAATTTCTTTTTCATTTCGCTTGCATGTTCTCTTTGATCTTGTGGAGAAAAAAATATTGATTCAACTGAAAGTAATGAAACAATTTCAATTGCTTCACGTGTACATGACATTTCCTATTAAGTTGAAAATAAATTCTAGAAATTAATTCCTTAAAAAATCACGAATTTTATTAATAAATTACCTGTGACACTATAAGAACTTTTGCGTAAGCTGGTTCAAGTGGAAATTCTGCCATTTTTTTACCAAGTTCCGTTATTCTCCCCTGGCTATCAAGAGCCTTAAGAATAAACAATTGCTCCAAAGCTCTCTTTACTGTTTTAAAGAAAAAAGTTTTATAAGAATTATTTTCTTCAATATATGCATATAAAAAAGTCTTACTATGTACATAAGGTTCTCGATGGCGCGTCCAGATAATCAAATCCTAATACGTCATCTATACCCAATGCTTTTAACAACAGAATTATCGGTGCAAGATTACATCTCTTAATCTCAGGTTCAGTATCTTTTTCCATTCTATTATACTCATCTTTTGTAAATAGACGATAACAAACCCCCGATGCCTATTTTAATAATAAATAAAATTAGAACGAAATATATTATCATCTAGTAAAATAATAAAATGAATTAAATACCTCACGACCTGCTCTTCCCATTCTTTGATCTGCTGAATTTTTTGAAATATTTTCTATTGATAAACTTTCCATACCAATTCTTGGGTTAAATTTACGTATCTTACATTTCGCTGTATCAACAACATATTGTACTCCTCTAATTGTAATTGAAGTTTCTGCTATATTCGTTGCAAGAATTATTTTACGCGTTCCAGGTGGTACAGGATCGAATACTTTGGTTTGCTGTTCCGTAGGTAAAGCGGCAAACAATAAACACGTAATAACCTACTTTACCAAAAAAAAAAAAAAATTAAAATAATCAGCCGTATATTTGAGTTTATTTAAGTTAATTTGTTACCTTTAGTTTATCAGGTGGAAGTGAGGTACCATAATCATTTATTAATTTTTCAAGTATTTCAATATCCTCTTGACCTAATAAATTCAAAAGTTGTTTAAACATGCACGTGACATTATAATAGAAGCGCGAAAAATTAAATTTTTTAAATACCAGGTAAAAATACCAAGATATCTCCCTTAGGTTGGTCCATGTGAATCTGCATCGTAGTTGTTAAAGCAGCATCTAAATAATCCGATTGTGGTTCAGAAGCGTAATTAATAGTAACAGGAAATTGTCTTCCGGGAATCTTCAATATAGTAGAACTGTAACGTTATAAATTTCTTAATTTTTTTCTAATTTTTACTAACGTAATAATTACATCAAAAATTACTTACGTATTGAAATATCTAGCAAATTTTTCTGCATCAAGCGTAGCGCTCATAATAATAATTTTTAACGGTTCATAATTTTTATCTTCTTGGTTACTTTTATTTTTTCTAATTTCTTGAGCTCTTTTAACCATACCAAAAAGAATATCTGTGCGCATAGTTCTTTCATGTGCTTCGTCCAATATTACTATTGAATATTTTAATAATAATGGATCCGACAATAATTCTCTTAATAACATTCCATCCGTTAAATATTTTATTATTGTAGAATGTGATGATTTATCATCGAATCGTACCGAATATCCAACCTTTTATTAATTGGGTTTATATTAGAATATAAGAATTATATTATTATATTAATATTGATCACTATTTATACCTATCGTTATTATACCTTTTGTCCTAACTGCGTTCCAAATTCTTGAGATACTCTACTAGCTAAACTTATAGCTGCAACACGTCTTGGTTGCGTTATAGCTATAACTCCTTTTTTTGATGAAATCAATCCAAACTCAACCAAAAACTGTGGTGTTTCTATAATTATATTATTATTTTACGATTAAATCATGGTAAAATAACAAATAAACAAATAAAATATACGTACGAGTACTTTTTCCACTACCCATTTCTCCCATAATAATAATAGTTTCATTTTTTTTTACTGCTTGAACCAAGTTATTCCGTTCTTTTTTATGAACATAATTAATATTAGGTAAAGAAAATCAATGAGGTTTAATTTACAGCAATTACCTTGCCAAATGGGTAAATTTTTTCGGAATTTAATCAAATCCGATCCATTCTTTTTTTCTCTCGAATTTTTGCTACTATCGTTTGATTTTTTATGAGAAATTCGTTTATTATCCACTTTAGAAATATCTTTCATTTTAGAAAACTGGTTATCATCTTTAATATTATTATTCACTTTCAGATTCTTTCTATTTATTTGTTCTGGTTCGTCTAGATCCTTTCCGTTAATATATTTATTATCATTACTGATTGAATGACGCTTACGTTTTTTATTTGTTTTCATTTTTTGTTAAAGAAATGGCTGATAGACCAAAAATTTTGGTTTATATAAAAAATTTACGTTACACGAGTACAAGATTATCAAAAAAAGATAGCCGTGTTTGAAAAAAACTCGAATTTTTTTATATTAAATATATACAACAAAATTCCAAAAATCGAGTATTTCTTTATTCATCAAAATAACATAACTTCTCGTACAAACTTCCCTCTCCATATGTAAAAAAACTACATACATAAAAAGAAATTTCCGAAATAAAATAGTTAAATAACAAAAAAAAAAAAAAAAAATAAAATAAAAAAAAAAAATATGCGCTTTTCAGTAACATCATCTGTCTTTTCCATCTTAAAAACTAATAAAACCGCATAATAACAATAAAAAAAAAATCTAAATTTGAGAATTACAAAAAAATACAATATTTAAGAACCAATAAAGAAAATTAAACTACAAGAATCGTATATTGACCTTATTCAACTGATTTCTTCGTTCAAATTAATGATCATTCTTTTAAGGTTTGGGAAAATAAGTTTCAAAGGACCCATTTATCGGCAACATTGTTCATATTCATCTTCGGAATTAACTACCTCGGTGTCTTTTTCAGCTCGAGGTAAATGTGCCCATAAAAGAATTTTTTTTCCTAAAATAAAATAGGAAAATCGAAATATAAAATTATTCCTCCCTTCCTTTTTAAAAACCACCAAACGAACATACCTTCAGGATCAAGTCTCTCTTCACTTGTAACAGCCTCAGTGTGAAACATCCAAAGATGACCATTGTTACAGGCCTCCATGCACTGCTGACATGGTTGAGTGATATGATAACCTAGAACATTTCCACTAATTAAAATAAAACATGTTATTATCGTTACCTTTTTTTTTTCATAAAAAGAATAAATTATTTAATACATTACCATGTGAGACATGCCACATCTCGAATTTTACATTGACAATTTTGTGTCATATAATCTTCACCGACCAATTGTACTCTTTTTGAATTAAAAATTTAATCAGTTACAATTAAATCAATATAATAACCATTAAAATACAATATGCATCACGCACACGTACGAAAATGGCGGTACATCAGTTGAATAAAGTTCAATTCTTGTGTCAGCTAATAGCATTGCCTATATAGATAAGGGAAAAATAAATATATTAGTTAAAAATTAGTAATACTTATTTTTCTTTGAATTATATTCTTTACCTGAACATACTATAATGTAAATTTGCCCACCCACTATTGTTCCGCCAGATTTTACATAGCTGCATTAAACTATACTCATTGATGCATTGATCAATGCCTCCACTACCTTCCCTTTTTCACACCATGAGCACCCACCTTCATTCCTCTCGCACACACACTATTATCACAGTGTGCACAATTTAATTTGCATACTGTCTTGCTACGAAAATGGTGATGCATGTTTTGAAGATCATCATCGTCTTGTATATTTGATGAAGAGGAAGAGGTTGATAAAGTCGTTGAAGGCACTGTTGAAGATATTGTTGAAGAATTATTTCCATTAATGTTGCTACCGTTACTATTAATGTTGTTACTACCACTATTACTATTCCCACCACCTCCTGCAGCATGTATCATCCGACTAAACAATAAGTTCCTCTCTCTATGGTTTCTTTGTCGATGGTGCAGCCTTCGCACCCACCGCGTAGAAGGTGACGAAGTTGAAGAGGAGGGAGTAGTTGAAGTAGCAGTAGCGGTAGTAAAAGTAAAAATCGGTGCTGGAGCCAGGGCTGGAGACGGAGCTAAAGGTGCCAGTTTGAAGAATTTATCTTTGTTAAAAAAGAAAAAGAAAAATTTTTTATACTTTATTTTCCCTTAGAACCTCAAAAGAATTTCGTAGCTTTAACCGAAATCAATTAAAATGTTTGAATTCCGATTTCCGAAGATAAAAAAAAAAATACGAAGTTTATTTTATTATTGGGTGCCTAATTAATTCAGATATTCAGATGATCGATAGCTAATCAAAATGAAATAATAATTGATGAAAAATCTTAACCTAATTCTTATGTTCAATCAAACTGTAACATTTTCATAATAAAATTTTCAGGTGCCAATTGTTTTTTTTAACCTGATTAAGTATTGGGTAAAAATGTTTATCACAAGCACAAATATCTTTTTCGGAGAAGAGTTTTTAACCTTTTAATAAACTTAATTTACTCCTTAAGACTCGTAATTATTTTCTTTCCTTCGATAAATATTCGGTAACCAACTTACTGTGTTCTAATATCAATTGGCTCGATTATAATTACTTAATAAGAAAAAATTGTAATCCAACTGACTATATAAAGAACGTGTTCAACTCTTCAAAGAAGTACTTTCCTTTTTTTGCTAACCATTCACTTTCCAAGTATAAAATATAATTTAAATCTATAATAATAATATAAGTTAGCCGGGCCAAAATAAGTTTATAAATATCCCACAAACGAAATTAGGCAGTCTTACTGACGGTTAAAGTGTTAATAAATATATGGAAACCTCAAAAGTAACAACTCCACAACCAGCCATGACGGAGATTAAACAAAGTATAGTAAAACGAGTTAGTTTAAAAGTTAGCCCAAAACTTCCAAAGTTATCTAGATCTACTTCTTCACCAACAGCTCAAGTTACAACTCCGCGTTATTCTATAACAGCAACAAGGAGATCGTCATTATTGTCAGTTTCTGGCAACAGCATCGATAGTAATCCTTCAATACAAGGAGAAACAGCATTAACGAAAGTACAAGAAGTTAATAAGGAAAATTTTCATGAAGAAAACAATCAACTTGATCATTTAGTATCAATTAAAAATAATGATTGTAAAAGCGACATTAAATTAACTCAATCTGAAGAGTCGACTAATCAAGAAGCTCCGGTTTTAATGCGTAAACTTACGAAAGCGACGTCATCTTCCACCACAAAAACACAAAATACAAATGTTATCGCAGCGGTGGCAAAAACATTACCAAAAAATTTCATTCGTTCATTTCGTGACTCGCCAAAGAAAGGAAATAACCAAACTCCTATCAATACATTGATTACAACACCTTCATTATCGCCACCGGCTGTTAGTCAGATTTCATATACATCTTCAACGATGGTTAGTGAAAGAAAGAAGAAAAATCGACGTTCAAGAAGTGGAAGTTTTTCGTCAACAGCGCAAGCTTTATCAAATATGTTAAAACGAAGATCAAGAAATCGATCTGGTTCAAATGATTCTACATTAAAAACAAATGAAGCTAATGGGGCACCTGTATTTACTTATGAAAGTTTTCCTGATCCGGATCCTGATGATTTTTTTAATGTTTATTCTTGGGATATACCGGATTCTATAGTTTCAATAGAAGATGCTGGCGGTGTACTGCAAATGATCGAGTATGATGGAATATTTATAAATGGGATTAAAGTTCATTAATAATTTACATACATACATTCATTCATTTTATTACTGTATCTTATATATTATTAGTCTCTCATTTAGAATTTCTTGTACCATATTTTATCGATGTATTAGCAAAACATATTTCATTCAATATGTTTTCTTTTCGTTATATATATTTTGTTTATTTTATAGTTATTTTATTAATTAACCCTTTCCGAATATAAGAGCTGATTTATTTCTTCATGAACATTATTTTGTTTTAACTAACTCAATGTATTGTATATTTCGGAGGGTTTTTCTTCATTAGATTTGTATTTTATTTATTTGGATGTAGTGAAATAAATATGTTATTCAGGAATTTACTTGAAACGTATATTCAATTTAGCTTTGATATTTATAATGAGTTCAAGCAAGAGAAGGGAGGCATAAATGAATGTTATGTCTTTTCGCCCCTTCAATACCAATTACACACATGTATTTTGGGAAAGATGAATACAGCTCACCTAGATCTACTAGAGTTACCTTTTGGTTTAAATAATTTATATGTAAGAAAGAAATCCTCCTAAAGGCAGGTAAGTAGTATGAGTGCTCGTTGGTATTTGTAATTGCGCATCTTAGAATATATTATTCTAATGAGTTAATTAAAAAAGGAACGACCTGACATTGGAATGTACATCACGTGACATCAAACAAGTTAAACTGTGAGATCGAAATAATTATAATTCATCTTATTTATAATACAAATGCAAGCAATTCAAACAACAAAACCAATACTCTTATCTTGTTCACATTATTCATTATTTGTAAATAAAGCAAAAATATTATGGCCAATTGCAGTGAATTCTCGGCAAATTCACGCAACTTATAAAACAAAATTTCATCAACAATACCCACCAGCCGATGATGATTAAATGAAAGCGATTAATAAGAGTGAGTACCTTTTAATAATCGAGCAATGCATATGCACTAAGCTATATCCTAAGCAGGAGACTCGATATCCTCAATTTGTTATTGTGATAGAAGAGTTTCATCGTTCCATCAGATTTATGATTTGCGCTACCTCCAAATGTTGGTACTTGAATTTCACCATGAAGATTTAATCATTAGTATTAGATGTTCGGAAAGTGAAGGTATTATTCCTTATTACTACATCTGCCTGATTCATATTTATTCCACATTCAATTATGATTCCTAGATTGTTTCTTTTATACCTAACATGAAATTTTAAAAGTTTATAGGCGCAAGCGTATATTTTCCAATGTTACTCTGAGGAAGGAATGGGTATCTTTCAGAAGAATTGCAATGAACGTGTATTCGACGTCTTGAGGTATTTGAAAGATTATCTTTTTTATCTTTTGAGGGACCATGTAATTAGCGGATAAACATTGGTTGGGCAAGAGATACTTGGATAAAATTGAGATTTGACACTTGGAACATGTGACAATTGTGACATGTCCAATTTTAGAGTGTATAAATAAGAAAATTAATCATGTACGTTCAAATATGGTAAAGTCAATCATGGATAACAAAAAGCGAATGAAGTGATAAATTTGATACTAAAAAAAAAAAATCTTATGCACTAACATATTTAACCCTTCCATTTTTATTATCCTAATTAATATTGTATTTGATCTGAAATAATTTATGATTTTGAAATTATTATTTAATCTGATTCTTTAGTAACAGGAAAAAAACTGATCGGCGATCAGCTTCAAATTGACTCACGTGCTTAGATCAATAATTGTGCTCATCATGATAAAGTACATTTACTAAAATAGTTTTTTAATTTATTTTAAAATGATCAAATGATCATCATTCTGTACCCCCCCTCCATTCTTCTTAATGAAACTTGGAATTCAAAAAAAAAAAAGAAGTATCTTCTCCTATTCTCATAACTTTATTTATGGAATATTATCACTTATGTGTCACCGCTTCTAAATATAAAGTACCTCAAATATTAGTATATCTGTGAAATGACAATCAGTTCAACAAAACTAAAAATCATACGTTCAAACAATATCATCAGTTTCTATCTTCGTCCCCAATTTCTTATTGTGATCATCATCTCGAAAATCTTCCTTATTTTTTACTTTTTTTTCCTTCATATTCTTTTTGCTATCAACATTTAATTTTTCTATAGAAAAATATTCATAAATCTTCTTTGTTTCCAGATCTTTGGCAACCTCTTCAGAAGAATCATAATCAAAATTGTTATGATTATTTTTTTCCATTGCTGTTTTAAACTTATATTTCAAATCTTCAATCATTATTGTCAATTCTTGTTCTTCTACCCAACGCTTCTTAGAATTACAACATGACTTAAAATGCATGATTTTCTTTTTGATTAAAGAAGAATTAAAACTTTTTTTACAATTTGGACATGATTTTGCATATAAGAATATGTTAGAATTCTCTGAAATTAAGTTATTTTTTATCTTTTTCTGCTTGTTTTTTTCTCTTTGAATTTCTTTTAATTCAAACTCTTCGGAATTTTCGGAATCTTCAGATTCTTTTTTGATCTCCCGTTCCGCATTTTCAATTTCTTTCGAAGGGACAAATGTATCTATGGGCTTTGCGTCATCTGATGAAGCACAATTCTGAGAATCTTCGTTAAACGGCTCTTGTTTAATATCTGGTTCATTTAAAGAGTCATATGTGTCTATAGGCATTGCATCATCTGAAGATGTATAATTTTGAAAATCTTTGTCAGCTGGTTCTTGTTTAATCACCAATTTTGATAATACCTCATTTATAATTTCATTTGATGATACAATTGTATCTATAGGCATTGTGTCATCTGAATATGTACAATTCTGAAAAGATACAAATGTATCTATAGGTTTTGTGTTATCGAACTCGTCGAACGGTTCTTGTTTGACAATATTGAGGTCAATGTTGATATCACCCTTTAAATTAGAAATCGTATTTATTATGTATTTTATGAATTATGTTAAGTTCAAATTAAAATAAAATAATAAAGAAAAATATTCTTACCATTTTTTTTTGAACCGAAATAATAAAAAAGAATTGTATTTAACGGTTTGTATGATCGATTGCCTTTTAAATTTAAATTAGTATGATTTACATATGACGTGACGCAATAATTAGATGGTGATCATTCCGGTTTGTTTACCAGCTACGATTTTTATCGTAAATTCGGAAGTCACGGGACTTCCGATTTTACAAGATAAATTTGCGGAGTGCCACACACACACAAAAGAGACATTTATTTACACAAATATCACAATATTTAGGCCATAATAACAATCTAGCAATAAATAAAGCTTTTCTAAGGACTTAGACCAAGGTTTAACATTAACGTGCCTCTTTTAATTAACATTAAATCGGCTTACAGCAATGGAAATTAAGGATAGATTGTGGGAATTTCAAACATTTTGTGATAGTTCGTTCTTTAGGTTATTTTGTATCACATCTTGACCGGCAAAGCTACTTGTTCGCTCATTTTTTTTTTTTTTTTTGTAAAAATGCGCCAAGTTAAATAAGCCTATTTATTTCAATAGTAAACATTGGATTATATATATATTTTATACAGAACAAGATACTAGTTTGAAGGAAAGCAAATACTTGGAGGATGCAAATATAGAAAGCTGCCCGGATAATGGACGAATCGCTAGTTTGTTTGAAAATAGTGTATTCTGGTACATTAGCATAAATAAATTTTTTTTTTTTTTTTTTGAGAAACACTATCTGCTATATTTTATAAATTCTTAAGAAATTAAGCCTGACTCATAAAAAAGGAAAGAGCTGAAAGGTATATCTCTAACGAAAAACATATATAAATTTGGAACAATCAAGAAAGGCATACTGGAAATTTCTCACATTTTTTTGGTCAATTACAATAATTCATTACTTGTTTCGGGTACAGCACCGTTTTCTCCTATTATTTATCGATTTTGTTGATTACCTATTTGATAAATGTTCATTATATTTACTTTGCATGATTATCGTTTTTATTATTTTATTATATTTTATTAGTTACTTTTACCATGTTGTTGAATAGCCAAATACATAAATTAAGTATAAACTATTCGCTAATGTAAATCGTACGTCTTAAAGTACTATAGCTTCACCAATCTTTTGATCCTGTTTTATGATATCTAACGACAATTACGAAAAGACTAGATTTGCCCATTTATGAAAGAAAGAAACAAAAGAAACAAAAAAATAAGAAATATAAGAATAAATAGATGTTTATCTGATTTAGGATGAGTTTGGAATGATGTTTGGTATAAATAGTGTGATTCATTCTTCTATAAGTTTCTATATGTGTCATAATGTTTGAAGAATTTCTGTTTCAGCATTTGGTAAAGTTCTCATTGTTTAATCTTGCTATTACGTGATCACGTATTAGATTGTGGAGAAAGAGTCTTAATTCTGAAGCAACAAAGTGATGTAAAATTAAATATGTTAGGTCTGCTATGAGTGTGTTAGGTGCGGAGGTAAGGACGAGAGAAATTGATAACTTGCTTGTTGATGGAATCAGCAGATCAAAAACTTTGCGTTTCCTGAAGAATTTTGTGTAATATCAGTTTGTGTTGCGGAAGGAATTTCACGTATCCTGCTAAACATGTCCTGTAATTTTTTATATAAAGGAGTTGGTATGATGTTATGATGTCCATTTTATATATTTCAGAAAAGTTACGTTTGAGTATTTTCTAGATTTTGCTGTGATTGCTGGTAATGTAGTCGTACATGAAAGCCATCTTTTGGGCAGCTAAATCAGTTAACTGATTTGTCTACCGTAAATGACCAAATGATGTTTTTTATTTATTATTATTTCCTATAAAAGCTTTGGATGGGTATTTTCTAACATTTTATTTTATTTATTATTCCTAATAAACTGTTCCATAAAGCGTAGGTCAGTGAAGTTGTGAGAAATTTTGGACGGGATATTGGAGCTATATTTTCCTTTACCAATCTGTCTGTTAAGTCATTATTAAGATCATTGGATTAGCCTTAAGTTTTCTAGCGTTATAAATGGATTATTGTCTTTGATATTCGCTAATGTTACATGTAATACATGTGTGAAAATGAGTTTGAGAGACCGTTGAAATCTATATTATGCTATTGGTGGACATTTGAATAATGCCACAGCAATTGTCATCTTTCCAGCTTTTGTTGAAGAAGATTTGGATCCAATTCAGGATTGTGGGCCTTGACAGATCCATTTGTGTAGAAACGAAATTGTGACGAGCTGAAGAGTTGACTAATTATATAACAAAGGTAATTATACATATCCAAAGAACATAAAAGGGTATTTTGTGTACTAATTTAATTTTATCTAATGGTTGATTTGGGAGTAAAAGATATGTATTATGTAAAATTTGACGAAAGGGATAAATTTTGATTGTGGTAGTTGTAACAACTACGAAGCCTACAGTGTTAAGTTAGCTGGGTAAACCGTTTTTTGTGTGATTGGAGAATGACCTTATTGGGTTTGGTATAAAGGTATATAATATTAAAGTAATAAGCGATGAGGCTTAGCTCATGAAATCGCATTTTGGGTGTAGATATAGGCGTAGACCATAGGATGTATTTTTAGTTTGGACATCCTTGAGGGGGATGAAACATAAGGCAAAAAGTCTTGCAAAAATCTTGTATAATAGCTGTTATGAAGTAATCTGGCAAGACTCGATATATTTATACTAAGAAAGACGTACTATAATGTTTATAATAGGCATATTATGTACATAATAACTAAGTGTGAATGCGTATAAAATATTACTAATTATTGATAAATAAACTATTCTATAATCACATTCTTCATCAGGACTGCATTCTACAGGATGCTCCCGTGAGTCCCGTCCACTATGGTTGCTAGTCGTAAGTAATAAATAATTACGACATTTCGGATTACAACCCCAATTTCGACTATAGCGAAACCGTAAATCAAGTGGTTGTAATATATAAACATAAGTTAAAAAGATATCCGGAATTTGTAGCAAGAATGTCCAGGTGAACCAGAAACGTCCGGAAACTATACCGAAATATGAATGCACCGAATTGTGCCAGATATTATTTTGACAATGAGGACAGTTTCCAGAATTCCTTTTTTGTAAAAAAGTTGTAAATGGTTGTAAACATTACAATAGACCGCATTATTACGGTTAATTGAATTCTAATTTACAATTATTATAATTAAATGATTGTGAATCAAGGGTTGCCTATTACACTAAAGCACACATACAATGAGAGAACACTCTAAATGCTACCGTATATATATGTACATGGCACGTGACTACGTGACGTGTAATTCTTGGTTTTTTACACAATGACGAAAACAAATTATGGACTTTGTGCGGTAAGAATTTATTACCATACCTAGAGGAGAGAATTTAGAAAGATTACCAGAAAGTGTATCTTTGTTGTTTTATCAAAAAATAAGTAAATAATAAACATTCCAAAAATATATATTTACTAATAGCCATGAATATCATAGCAGCAAATAAAATATAAGTATTGAATTTATTTGAATCACTACTCATTTCCGCATGGTAATTGCATATATAGCTTTCAAGTGTATTTGATAAACAAAGGGAACATCACACCTTTAAGTTAATATTATGAATATTTAGATTCTATTTTTATTATGCTCCTGTTTTGGAATGTGAGACTTACGATGAGTTACACATAAATGGAATGTTATTATACTCCGTATTTTTCATCGTTTCGTTTTGCGTTGTACGGCAGACATTGTACGTGGTCTGTAAGACGAAACTACAGAATTACATGGAATTACTTGAATCAGCCGACACATACAGGATTTGATTGCATTTGAAAAAGAATCAAAAGAATTTAATTACCGTAATAATTAATTAAAACTTTAAATTTTATTCATTGTATTTATAACCTAATTACATAATTTATTAGTCAGTGTTTTAATATCCGAAACTTGACAAATATTTAGAATAGAATATAAAATTTATAGCTTAAAAATATCTGTACATGCCACTATGTATTTTAGATTATATCACACTTCCAATTAAATATTATTATAATCTAAGATCAGGAAACAACTCTCTATATTTGAAAGTATTTCATTAATCAACAGTCTTGAACATTAATTCAACTTTAATTGTAAAGAAAGTAAGCCAAATAGTTGGTAATAATCATGTGATATATACAAAAAAAATAAAATAAAATGTTGTGACGTACATATCTTTTACAGCTACTTACTGATATATCAAATGATAAAAAAAATTTTTTTCTTGTATTTCATTTATATTCACAGATTAAATACTATTGTTATTATTCTATTATTCCTTAATCGAAATTTTTATCTAAAAGAAGGAGTAACTGAGGCGAAATGATCGACAAAATCTTTGTGTTGTACTGCTGCTATTTTTGATTTCGTCATAAATAAACATAAGAATGTAACGAAATACGAAGTCATGCATCTGATTTGAAACATATATACATGGGAGTAGACCCCTTTTTTTAATTTCACTAATCATTGTATCTTTTATGGGTATAATATGTTATCCTTTTATCCTATTATTTTACGCATTTTGATACTGGTAAAACGATGTCACGACAGTAAGATTTTATGTCGTACGTAATATGCATTTTTGAATCTTTCTATTACTATTATTATCTTTAATATTATCTATAAACGAAATGTTATGCGACTATGCCATTAAAATAGATCTAATATTCTTATAGAAATGAATGAATTTTGGTATTTTCGTGTCGTGTTGTACTATTTACTGTACACTATTTTAATTTCCATTTTTTTTTATTTTAAGCTTTATCATTTAAGGTTAGGTAACTTTTGATTGATTACAAAAATATATAATATTTATAGTTAAAAAAGTACGCACGTCTTTCCAATTTTTTTTTTTCTGTCAGAATCTTTTTGTTTGGAAAAATATATATATATATTTTTTTAATCGCCATCGTAAATTTCACATAAACGGATAAACCTACAGTATAATAAACAAAATAAAAATATAACAACTCATATTTTAATTTTTGATACACAATAGAATTTATTTCTTATGATATTGTTTCGATAAATTTATTTATACCTAAAAAATAACCTATAGACTATCAAAAACTCAATCATCACAAGATGAATGAATGTAAATTTTTTCATACGCCGGGTGACGGTAATTTTTATCTTGTAAATTGTAAAAAGATTTTACATGATTCTGATGATAATGATGATAATGGAATTTATGATCATAATTTCTTTTACAAGAATCTTACAGTAAAATATCATATTACTTGTAAATTATATTCTCATTCTTTGATTGAGAATATATTGAATAAAGAAGTATTTGGAATGGATATTAATATAAATTATGTACAACAAAGAGAATCATTATCTTTAAATCAGAAATTTTGTCTTCAGGAAGGCTTGGAAAGAATTCTTTCTTCTCACTTTTCGCAATATCATACATCGGATATAACAGCACAAGAGACCGATTATCAAAACAATTTAAACAATGGATTATCCATTCAAGATATAAATGGAGCTGGAGATCATCAACAACAAGTTCTTCAACATCACAGGGAAACGAGTCCGTGCTATAATGCAAATACAAATTCATTCCACGAAAATAATATGAATAATGTGGTAACAAGACAAGTCATTTCAACGATGGATACTGACCAAGATTATATTAATAACGTCGATGATTTGTCATGCAATAATCATATTAATATTATTCACCAAGGTGTAAATTATAATCATATTGTTAATCCATCGCAGCAGGTTGACTTAACTGATTTTTCACACCACAACATTCCTGAGAAAGAAATGAGACATTCACTTCATGGAAATGGGGACAATATAACGCACACTTCTTCAACAATGGATATTAATCAAGACTATAATAACGGTGCCTTACCGAACGATAATTATATTTCTCATCAAGGCGTAATTAGGATTGAAAGTTATCATAGTTTTACTCCTCGAGTTAATAGCCAAGATTTTTTCGATAATAATTTTAAAAAGTAAATTTTTTTTTTATTTCATTTACATAGAACAAAATGTTAAAAAATTAATAGATATTAATAATTAAGATAATTATGTTAAAATTATATACTATTATCAAATAAGAAATAAGATTATTATGGTTAATAATAGTAAGTTGATTTGTATATTAAGCTTAGATTAATTATGTAAGATTAGGATTTTTTTGTAATTATGTGATTATATTAAAAATTAAATTTAAGATATGCAAAACTTCCACTAGGGATCCTTTAAAAAATATTTGTGATTGATAATCTGCAATATTCAAAAATTAATTTTTGTTTGTTTTTAGAAAATGATCATCACAAAAAAAAATGTGAAGTCCTCCGCAGTATTTTTATGGCGCAGATATTCATTCATATAAAACTACCATAAATTTTTTATAAACTAAAATTAAAGTGAACTTGAAAATCATTAAATAAGTGTATTTCGGCCTGCTCTGCAAGTTTACTTAGGGAGAAAAAGTGGATTTTGAATAACGTTTTTGACTTTACATATGAGCAAACGAATTTTGCTGATCATACCCAAAAAAGGGTAGATCAATTTTAACGAAATTGAAAAAGTTGAATAAATCGAAAACGGTGTTCTAAACCTCATTGTGTGCTCTAAGTAAACTTGCAGAACAGGTCAAAATGCACTTAGTATAT
>QZLH01000771.1:9349-28314 GCA_003833135.1 Oehlia diaphana | reverse complement strand
AAACCTCATTGTGTGCTCTAAGTAAACTTGCAGAACAGGTCAAAATGCACTTAGTATATGTTTATTTGGAAGGTTTTATATATAATAAAGAGTTTTATTTAAAAAAAAGAAAAATCTCGAAAGTCACGTGATTCTACCCTGCTTTAGCGGTCCCCAAGCAAATTTAACGAAAAAATTTTTTCTTTTTATTCTTTAAATAAAACTCAACTCAGACATTATATCATTTTAAAACTCACACATTATGCCTAATTTTTCTCGTTCTGCAAGTTTACTTAGGCGATAAAGGTAGGTTTTGGATACAGATTTTTGTAAATTAATTATTTACGAATCACCATATAAAAAGTCAAAATCCATATCCAAAACCTACTTTTATCACCTAGGTAAATTTGTAGAGTGGGTAAAAATACACATTTCTTGTAAGTTTAAAAAATGTATGATATTTGTTATCAAGTTTTATTTTTATTTTTTATTTTTTCGTTAAAATTAACTTATCCATTTTAGGAATGATCTGTGAAATCGATCACGTGATCGCTAAAATTTGTCGGTGCCACTGGGGTAGTTTTCATATAAAAAAGTTTATATAAAGATAAGGTTTTGAAATTTACGGATCATTGTTACAAAGAAAACTTTATTTAATTAATTGATCGAAAGATTTGAACAAATTATAGACACAGATTAGTTCCTTATCTCCTCATTTTTTTTTAAGTCATGTAATTAAACTTTATTTAAAGTTTCTCGGAATTATAAAGAGAGAGAACATACGTCACATTAAAAGAGAAAAAGAGCGGAAAGCGTTCCGAGACATGAAAGAAACCATTTTGTCCGATTTCTTCACATTCTAACATATTTTGGGACATTCTGGGCTTTGTCTATATTTGCAAAAAACTACTCGAATTTCATTTCTTGAAGAAAGATCAAAACCTATTTTTGCTTTAACTATTTGTTTATTACTGGTCTTGTAAAAGTGTTATTATAGAAACTCAAATATAGCCACATTTTTTACAAGTTTTCATACCGATAATTATAAGGTTACATACCCAGTGCGACTTTTTTAATCAGTTCCCAAAATAAGGAAATGTTAGTGACACAAGGTAAACTGTCACTATGTATGGTCTCATATAAATAACTTATTTAGTGAATGTTATATCGAATTTCAACTAAATCAAGAAATTTGTTTGAAAATCATTCTAGTAAATATAAATATTTCGATTTGTAATAAAAATTTGTTGACAGTAAATATACAATACATCGTTATACCTACTGTAAATGATTTTTGAAACCTTATTAATTCGGCAAATGTTCACTTTTCCCAAGTGTAAACGATAATTTACTTTTAATTTCTTCCAAGAAGAATTAACATGATTAAATTTATTCTCATTAGCATTTAAAACATGAGTTATCATTATATCATTATGTCATGTGGCATAATGCATAATGGAACTTACGAAAAAAAAGAATATAGTGAATACACAAATGATTATCGTTTTTCAAATCTGGAACACAATGTTATCAGGACAATAATTAATTAATATATTAAAATAATTTTACCATTGTAATTGTAAGATTTTGTTATTAATTTTCAATTTTTAGAACATCAATAGTAATCATATACACAACTTAAAATTGTTATTTTGATTATCATCCAAACAGATTTCATCCCGATTCCCGAATCGAATTAGAAAATAAATGATCTTTGACGAAAATGGAAATTGTAATAAAAACGATAAATGATCTTATTATCTATCAGTTTGATGCTTATCTGTATTACATCTTATCAATTTTTTACGCCTCGCTTTGTGTATCCAAAGTTTCGTTCCAAATTAAGAAATGAAAAATTATGGAGAACTTTTTTGATTTTTACTTTTATAGCTGGTAGAATCCATACATAGTCCAAACTACATATATTTGATAAAAAAAAAAAAAAAATAGAGTAAAATATAACAACTAATGTAAGCTACAAAGTAAAACGATCGTTTAATTCGTTTACCGTTTAAAATACATCCCAGATATAATTACGAAGAGCAATCAATTTATGCTGCGAATTTTTTGGTAAGTTCGTGCTTATTTTCGTTTTATTATTATTAATGACTATTAAGCTTAACCTTTCCTTTATGTACAAAGTAAGAGTTTTCAATTCTGGCCAATATGGTGTAATGCGTAGCTCCCTTCTTTTTTTGGATAATGCCTGGCAACATTACGTAATTTCTCCCAAAGAGTTGCGTAGCACTAATAGTAAATGAGTTCATATTGTTCATATTAAATATGTTTAATCATTTTCTTAGTTTTTTTCTTTATTCTAACAAAATAAGTTTAACTCAATTTAATAAATTCGTGTTTCAAAATGAATGGCTTCTTTTTAAATGAAATCGTGTGTGCAATTTTGTGATAGAATGTCAGATTAGAATTTCTTATATCGTTTTTTACATTTTTTGGTTTCTTTCAGGATGCAAAAGGACAGGTAGTGTTTTTGGGTGTTACAGTGAACGGTAATTAGTGTTAAATTTAATTTGTTCTATTGTGATTAAATATAGACAAGCCAAGTTAACAAATATTTTTTATAAAATGTACCCATACTTCCCTGAGAATAAAGTTTCGTATCGAAAAAGTCTTTTTTTTTCAAAAAATTCGATCACGTGACATCAATCAAGCGACATTATTATATACTCAAATAATATGAATATTATTATTTATATATCGTTTAGAATTTGAATAAAAATAATTTGTTCTCTCATTACACATTTACGAAAGAAATTCGATATTATAATAACAAATAGTAGTACGTTCTGCTAATTTTTTCTGCTTATTAACTATTGAAGTTTTAATGTTCGTACCACCACATATTGTATTTAAATATATGTGAATTATTTTTCTAGAATATTAAAAATTTAATAAACCTTAGATAAACCATCATTACATAATAAATTTTAAATTAAGAAACAATCACTTTTAATTACTTTACAGAAACTTCAAGATCGTAGCGATGGCTTAATGCGCAGTAACTGCGTTATAAATACATAGTGACCATATTATGTAATCGTAAAGAAATTACATATATGCAGTTACTGCGCATTAAGCCATCGCTACCCCTATAAAAAAAATTATGGAAAAAACTCCGATAAATGCTCATTTTTCTAGTTTTCATTCCGAAGAAACTCAGACACGTGATCATTTTTCTGAGAAATTTTTTATAGGGTACACAATATTTACTGTTTAAAAACAAAATAAGTAAAGATTTAAAAGTTGTAAAATAAAATATCTTAATGCACGTGCTGACGTCTGTGATGACATAAACGGATTTACCCCAGTATCACCGACACTTATATAATTAAAATTCCACCCCCACGTGACCGGTGACATTTAAAGGGACGTGAAAAAAATAATTTTGTGAAGCAAAAAAACTCAGATAAATATAAACAGTGAAAACGCAGTGGGGCGTGATGCCAGTGATGAATTTTACAAAATCACGTGGGGGTGGAAAAAGTGTCGGTGATGCAAAAATTACCTTTTTGACCCTCCTCGTGTTATTTTTTTGACCCGCATATACTGTATTACATATAGGAGGGTCAAAAAAGGATGTCGTACAGGGTCAAAAAGATAATTTTTGCGTCGGTGATACTGGGGAAGATACATAAACGGAGGGCAGAGACCTGAGAAAATTCCATTTTTATAATAAATGAATAAATTGGAATTTTTGCTGTATAATGAAATAAAACGGAATTTTCATAAATTTTGGTAATTTTATTCCAACACGTGATAATTAGCCAATCATGAATATGGATTAGCGTATTTAAATTTCATTTTCACACCTTAAAATTTTTTTTAATCAAAATGCCACCAACTTCAACAGTTATGCTGCTTCGCGTGCATGAAAATTCCCTGAAGACTTTTTGTGGATAATGGAAAACTTATGTGTCATTTTTGCGATCATAGTATTAATTTTCAAACAAAGAACACAATTACTACTCATATAGATCCTAAATCACATCTTCGTAATATGATGTAATTTAATAACCAAAATAGCGGTAAATAAATGCAATTTTTTCACTATAATTAGTATAAAAATTTATGATTTGATATTGGAATTTTCTCAGGTCTCTGACGCCTAAAGCAGGTAAATCACGTGACTTAGAAAATCTTTTTTCTAAATAAAACTTTTCGATATATATGTACAACCTTTAAACATATATAACAAGTATTTTGGCCTGCTCCGCAAGTTTACATAGAGCACGAAATGAGGTTTTTAATGCTATTTTCGATTTATTTGACTTTTCATTTTTGTCTATCCATTTTTGGATATGAACGGCAAAAATCTTTTGCTCATGTGCAAAGTCAAAACAGTATTCAAAATCTACTTTTCTTAGTTTATGATTTTCAAGATTATATTAATCCTATAAAAAAAAATTAGTCTAATCAAATTATATCGAATCACGTGATTTGCCGCTTTAGACGATCCCTGTTAATAGGCTCTAAAGATTAATTTGGCAAAATATTTCAATTGTAAAACGTGAATTAATTATTCGTCAATATTAACTCTTTATTTTTAATTCTTTCAATTTTATTTCCTCCTGATTTTCGCTAACTATAGATTAAACAAACATAATGACAATAATGACAATTTTAATCAGAGTTATGTGCCGTTAATACCGGATGGATACGGAACTCGAAAACGTATTCATATGTAAACAAATGATGAAAATTGTGTTTATTGTGAAGAAGAATAAATAATCATCATTAACAAATTTAGAAAAAGTTACGTCCTTCACAAATATCTATTTTAAATAATAGCGATAAGAAAAAAAAATTTTTTTCTAGACTTCGTTATCAATTTTTTTCCAATCTTTGATGAGAGTAACCATCAAATGTTATCATTGTCATTCAACAGATTAGTTGTGAAAAGCGAAAAAAACTTTCAAGTACGAAAGACCATTGACGGAAATGGAAATTTAACAAAGCGATATTAATAAGATATATGATTAAAATTTCGAAATTTACCTATCAATATTGAACTGTCGTTATCAATTTGACATCCTATCTTATCATTACGCCTCCGATTTTATTTTGTTTGTAATACGAATTCTTTGTACTATTACCGTAATTAGATATTTTGCTTTGGGGTTAATCTGCAAAATTATTGACAAATCAGTGGGTTTCGTGATGAGGCAATCATGCATTTTTTCGGTAACACTAAAAAAAAAAAATAATACTGCGCCTTCAGTATTCCGAAACTCCGGAATAAACGTTATATATCAATAGAACTTTAATTTAAATAATTTCAAACACTATAAAATGATAAGTAATTCACTCTAAGGTGATCAAGAAATAAAATAACACTTTCAAGTATGGATCCAACTCAAGTTCCAAATGATTCAAACTTTTATCCTTTGCCAATTTCTACTTCACACTCATCTACTCACCAACAATATGATAATATTAGTGTAAGCACGCAACAAATGACTCTAAGTTATATTTCACGACCAATCTCAGATTATCAAGTACCTCGTATATCATCTAATAATTCAAACTTGAACAAATATTCGTTCTTTTATAATCCTCCCAATGACATTCAAATTTACGAAATAACTTGCAAAGAAATTAACATATCTTTTGAACTTGTATTTGAACTTTTAAACGGTAACAATGATCAAAATAATTTGCATGAATATTATTTTCTTAAAGTTGACGAAAAGAAATGTTACAAAATAACATGTGAATTAATTTCACATTCGTTAATTGTTCAATATTTAAATAATAAAAATATTCAAAATATTGAAATTAAACAAGGTACATATCAGCAGCAACAAGAATATGTAGAATTTTCTAGAGAACTTAAACAAAATCTTGAAAATCATTTATACAATTTTTTCATTCAGCATTTATAATGGATTATAAAGTTTCCAATTAGATTAAAGAAATGATCATTTACGTTAATAATGAACCTTTTTTTTAATATTAACCAATAAAATTTCTACCTGAAACCAAACCAACCATTTTGTCTTTTTGATTGGTTGTTTATTTTGTTACCTAAGGTGGTTACAAATACGTCATTAATTCGATTAAAGCAATTTTTGCCGTATGTTTACATTAAGATTTAGTAATTTTACTATATATTATTTTGTAATATTTATTTTATATGATGATATAACTGAAAAGCCTATTTTTTAAATAAAAATAATTTTTTCTTTTACGTGTAATGACGGAAAGTGGGAAAGTGTTAAAATTGCATGTAGATCCTAGTATTCTACTCTATATGCACTTGCCTTGATGCATTTCAGAATTTCACGTGGTGAGACCTAAAAAACCTCAAATTTTCTTTCTTTTCAAACGACATAAAAAAATCTTAAGTTATACGGTTTATTATCATAATTCATAACTACGGTATTAACCAATTCTTAATTTGAAAATTTAAAAGGTTCAATAATCTTTTCATATGCTAATTCAAAACTTTTTCTTTCGATTAATCCTTTTTTTTTTTTTTTGTTATCATAACAAATAATAAATTTCTGATAAAATAAAATATATTACTTAAAGTTAAAAAAGTGAGTTTTGTATCTTGATTTTAATTCGATATATACGAAATAAGAAACAACATTTTGATTGTACCAAATATAGTTTTATCGTTGAAGTTGAAAATGATTGGAATCAATTTGATGCTGTGGTTGTTGTAGCTTGGGTTGTCATTAAATTATTCCCGTTGTGCAAATCTGTATCCCCATAATTAAGACCTGCTCGAACATAATCATTTTTATTACAGTTTTGTTTAATATTATCTGCGAGTGTATTATTTCCATGAAATGAATTTATATTTCTATTATAATAATCTGATCTAATTTCTCTTTCAGGAAAATGTAGTGATATATTATTGAAATCGATTTGTCGTGAATTAGTAACATGATAAAGCAACTCTATCTGGTGGGGCTGAAGATGTTGAAGTTGAAAAAGGATTAAAAACTATTATTTTGATTATCGGTAATCAAGACTGCTTGTGTTGTCATTACATTATTCCCAATATTATTTCTTGTATTTTCATTACTACCTGGTCCTTCGGGAATGTGTTGTGGTATATTATTGAAATTAACCTGTTGTCTTGGATCAGTGACATTATTAGCATAATATCCAACTTCAGTTTGTTGAGGAAAGCTATTCCCAATATTAGGTTGACTATCAGTTATTGAAATTGTCTGAGTATTATTTCCGTAAGAATTTAAGTTTGATTAGAATTCGTACTTATTTCTCTATGCGTAAGATGTAAGGGAAAAATTTTTTTCAAGTTTTTTCCAAATCAAATTTTTGATTCAGAGATAACGATTCTTTTCGTTTCAAATCATTTATGACAATATCTATTCCGTATATATTTTTGTTCAATGTATTTACGACCAAAGAATGTGAAATTCTTTTGCATGTGACATAATATTTTGATGTAAGGTTAATATCACTATAAAAGAATACATGTCATAGTAGTTGTGATCATCAAAGGAGTCAGAACCTTGTAAAATAATTTGATAAGTTATATGATAAATCTTATCATATTTTTGTAAATGATAAAAAATTTATATTTCATTCATTTGCGTGTTACTTTGAGTTATTGGAGCAAACGATAAAAAATTATAATTTTTAAAAATTAAATATATATATATATAATTTGAATTTTGAATTACTAGAAGTAAGTATTTTTCATCAAAAGGTTTTTTCGGAGTTTTTATAATAGAAATTTTCAATTAACTTTATTCATTAGTTGATTTGTTCTTTCTAAAAATAAATTCATTGATTGGTTTGATTATTGGTAAATTTTGAGTTACACAATATAAAAAAAATGTTTTTCAATGAAATGGTTACATGGTTTTAGATTCCTATCTACTAGCTTAAAGTCGCATCTCAAGGAAATATATCACAGCATAAGACCAGCAGTCATTATCAAGAAAATCGGTAAGCTGAAAACTTAACCTTCAGATATATCCGTATTGTTTTATTCACAATTCTAATAAATTTTATTTTATTTTTTTATAATGTAGACAAAGATGGGGGTCAAACGGGTTTATGGATCGAGCCTTTACCGGAGGAACTACTAACACCACCGTACGCGTATGTACCCGACCTCCTCCAAAGAAGAAATCGCATTGCCTGTTATTTTGTAAAAGAACAACACTAAGCATGGTCTGCACTGTCTAAAATCGAACGTAAAGAGAAAAAAGAAGAAAAAAAAAGTATGTAAATGAAAAAAATTAACTAATATATTATCTATTGGTCCATCCCCCAGAGTGAGATGATCAAGACCAGCCACAGAGGAATAGGAGAGCAGGTGCGACATCATTGTGTTCGCCAGGGATGATATAAAAAGGATGTTGCCGACAAGAAGTCCCAGATGGCGAAACGCTAGAGCAGTGATTGATATTGTCGTGGCTCGGCATTCTAGGGAAGTTGAAGAGCGAGTAGGAGATTTGCGTTTACGAGAACGGTTCATTTTGTCTTTTTTTGAGATGTTCCTTAAATGTTCCCAAGCGTGGAGCTTGTCGTTATGTGTAATCCAAATTTCTATTGAGAAAAAGAAGACATAAATTCGAAAATAATTTTTTTGAGTAATTTTATGTTTGTGAGTGTATGAATGAACCATGTCATAAAGACATTGAGGGACCAATTGGTGAATAATAAATATATTATGTCATGTATGTTATCTAAGATGTCGTTAAATAACGATAAAACGTTTGATACTATCAGACAAGAATTTGATTGAACCCAGATCCGGGATAGTGTCGCCATCGAATTATGTAGAACGTCTTTAGGATGAGACAAATTTGTTTGGAGGGAAGCTCGTAAGGGTTCGCAAAAGCCCAAGTGACTATTTGTGTCCATCATAATTCTAATAAAGAAAAAGGTCACAGGTAAAGAAAAAACGATGCGATAAATCACGTGATTTACTGTTATTGTTTTTGCGTTTCATATATAATGGATATCTGATATATGTCGTCATTTTAAAAAATAATGATATAGATTAAATAATATTAGTAATACTGTATACTTCTTACTATGCTGTAGCACCTACAACCTTTAATTTTGGTAATAAAAACACGTATTAAAAACACGTATTTAGGAATCAAAGACAAACCAAAAAAGAAGGATATGATGTATAAAATTTCTTACGGAGAAAATTTCCACCAACGATCCTAGGCTGATAGGACTAAGCCACAAAATATATTTTTTAAATTGTTTACAATTTACAAAAAAAATTTAATTATTGTAAAACTTCACTCGAGCACCAAATTTGCATTAAAAATTTTGAACCGTTCTTTCCGAATTGGCACTTAATATATTATAATAAATACCTTCGATTATCAGTCATTTACTAATTGGTGAATGGTGATTTATGTTACTAAGCTGTATAAAAAAAATACTATTATGTAAGCCGGATAAAACAGTTACTCAGCACACGTGACTTCATAACTGCGGCATTATCGTGCCTTGCAATAAGAAATATGATCAGTGAAAATTTGCTGAGCGCAACAGTTACTCGGCACTTCGTGCCGAGTAACTATTAATTATTCACGATAGGATCCGCATGTGCCAGTACGTGTTACAATGATTGGGCTGTTCTGACAAATTATATTGTTATTTATTTACTAATATGCTTTTATTCTTCCAGACATCCCAAAGCATATTTACAATATTTTAGGTAACCATGATATTTTATTTTTCTTAAATATTATGATTTTTAAATTATGAAATCTTTTATCATATATAAGGACAATGATAGTACATATAGATGAGATTTGTACAATCAGTTAACGCGATTATCATGACGCTTCTTTTCAGTCTCTCACTTTTTAACTTTGCTAATTGGTGGATTGATTCGGCTTCTTTCAAGATCACATGACCGGTGATGAATTTAGTTTTGTTTTTTGTTTACATGCAGTACTTCCTGGAATTTTCTTTGTAATTTGTACTGTAACCTCGTTCACTTTGTGAAATAAACATAACAATAAAAAAGTACTTCCGGAATTTTTATATTCACTTTTAGAGTGGATTTATTAAAAAATTTTACTTTATTTGTATTTTCATTGTCGATGAAAATTTTTACAAGAGATTTTTATTTGTTGAGTTATAAAATGGAAATTATAATAAATTTATTAAAGGCATGGATTATTTAATGAATCTGAACCAAATCAAAACAAAACGACAATAAAAGGTCGAATGAATATAATTGAATGAAACAAAAGTAAAGAAGATAAATAAAGAATAAACCAAAAAAGAACCAACAAACGAAAATATAACAATATATTAAGCGAAAAAACGAATTATATTAAAATGAAAATCAAACCAGAAAAATATAACCAAATGAAAAAAAGGAGATTTTTTAAGTGTAACTCTGCAACTTTGTTTAAGTTTGTGTAAGCTGTGTAAGATTTTGTAAATTGTTACGACAAACTTACGTATTGTTACATCCTGTCGAATATTGTTTTTTGTACATGCAAATATTACATAAGCTCGTCATTTTATAATAGACAATAGACATCGATTTTGGTTAATTTTTTTATCAAAAAGGAAGGTAGGCCTGGGTTGATGGGAGGTCAAGAATAATAATATAATTGTTTGTAACTCAATTACTTTTTAACCAAATTAATAAAAATCGCAAATATATTTGTATTACAGACTTATTTTAGTTATGATATCTGACATAAATAGTAAATTTTCTTTTTATTATCGTTTTCAAAAATTTGCTATATCAATTATCGAACGTTATTTTCGGTGTGGTTCACTACATTTTCAAATTGAAAACATTTCTAAAAATACTCTAATAAAAATTTCTATTTCCTATTCCCTTCGGTTTTTTAATATTAGCTATCATATTAAGTATGTAAGGAAAAAAACGTTCTTTTTATAAATAGTTTATGGAATCAAAACCAAATTTTAATTTTAATGAACTTAATTTCATAATAAAAGTTAATACTCAATAAATTAAAAATCATGGAATTAAAAAACAATAAAAACTCCTTAATAATTGAACCATGATTGGCTAATTCTTAATAATTTAAAAACTTAAGTAATTTATCTTTTCATATATATATACATGTTTAAATTTATTTACCTTTTTTTCCAACATAAAATAAATTATTTGTTATTATTAACATATACTAATCCCAGAAATAATAAAAATTAAATTCCTATCAAAACGGTTTCAATTGTTGATATTGAATATGATTGGAATCAACTTGTTGCTATTGTTGAGTAACTTGGTTAATATCGTGATCACATATCATATCATTAGCTTGCGTTGTCGCTACATTGTTTCTAGTAGTATTTCTATTATTTGAATCTGTATCCCCATAATTATTGTTGATGTCAACTTCTTGTGGTTGAGTAACTTGGTGATGAATATTATTTATATCTGGGTGATCGTATGTCAAGTTATTAGCTTGCGTTGTCGTTATATTATTCCCAGTATATCTATTATTTGAATCTGTGTTCCCATAATTATTGTTGATGTCAACTTGTTGTTGTGGTTGAGTAATTTGGTGGTGAATATCATTTATATTTTGATGATCGTATGTTAAGCCATTAGCTTGCGTTGTCGTTATATTATTCCCAATATTTCTATTATGTGAATCTGTGTCCCCATAATTATCGTTGATATCAACTTGTTGCTGTGTGTAAGTATAAGTAGAGTCTCTAGTTCTATTTATATCTTGACTATTATTAATATCTGTTGTCGAAACAGATTGCATCGTGAATGTATTATTCATGATATTTTCATGAAATGAATTTGTATTTCTATAAGTATTTAATCTCATTTCTCTATCAGTAATATTATTATTGAAATCATTTGGTTGTGGTGAATTAGTAATATGATAAGCACTATTTTGTGGCGCTGCAGATGTTGAACTTGAATAAGCAAAACCGTTGTTTTGACTATCAGTAATCAAACTCGCTTGCGTTGTCATTAAATTATTCCTAATATTTCCACCAAATGAATTTGTATTTCCACTACAACCTGATATTTTGGGAACGTGTTGTGGTATATTATTGAAATTAACTTGTTGCCGTGAATTAGTGACATCATTAGTATAATTTAACACTCCAGTTTGTTGAGAATAATTATTATCACTATCAGTTATTGAAATGGTTTGTGTATTATGTCCGTGAGAATGATTTAAGTTTCGATCGGTCATCTCTCTATTAGGAATATGATTTTGTGTAAGATGAAAAGGAAGAATTTGTTTCAAGTCTTGTTCCAAATCCAATTTTTGATTTAAAGTTAATAAATCATTTCGTTCCGCATTATTTATGCCAATATCTAATCCATGTATTTTTTTGTTCAATATATTAACGATCAAAGAATGTGAAAATATTTTACATGTGACATAATAATTTTTTGTAGAATTAATATTATAAAAGAATCCATGATCATAATTGCGATCATCCAAGAAAACAGAGCCTTGTAAAATAAGTTGACAGGTTATAAAATAAAACTTATCATAATTTGGTGCATAATGAAAAAATTTACGTTCATTCATTTGTATGCTACTTTGCGTATTAGGTTGCATAGCAACCGCAGCATTCATGTTATTCATGTTCATGACAATAAATTGAATGAAGTATAACAGAGTTAAGTTATAAAAGGATTATATTAAATAACCAATGAAAGTGAGAAAATAATTTTAATATAATCTTTTTCAATTAAAATAAGTTCGAAATTTTTATGAATAAATTTAAGAATAAAAAAAAAACAATTTGTTCCTTAATTTAAATAAATTATATGTTTTATTTTTGAAAGATAATGGAAAGGGGGAGAAGACCTTAGATAATATCCTAAACCTCAATATATTTATCATATACAAAAGAAGCTTAAAAATTACTTTTTGTTTATTTCATAAAATTATTTATCGTTCAGAAAAAATATTTTTTAAAAAATATTTTTTGGATAGTTTTGGAATAAAAATGAATTCAAATCGACAAGATTTTTTCGGAGATTTTATAAGGAAAACTTCATAATATAAAAAAAAAGATAAGATATATTTTTTTTTAAAATCAATTTGAATAAAGACAAGCATAAAAAATCAGGGCGCTTTTTATATTTTTTTTTCCAGAACATAAAGAACTCCATTTATAATAAAGTCTTTTAGGTACTATTCGTTGCGTGCGCGAAAAAGAAGTTTGTGCGTGTATTTTTTGACACGTTAGTCTGTGGTCAATTGGACCAACAATGATAAAGTAGCAGTGGTGTACTCGTGACTTTTTTTAATTGAGTTATATGAGTATAATTAAAAAAGGGTCACGAGTACATTATGAAATAGGAAAATTAATAAGCCACCTCACTCAGGTGATCATCAACCTATATACTTGTGACACAAATAGTAAGGTTACAACCTTGGCAATAAGCATGGTCGTAGAAAATCAATAGTCATGTAATATAGAACACATGACTTGTGTAATATATGTTTCTAAGATAGGAGGATTAGGATAGAAATGTTAGAAGTTATTTAGAAATAGTAATTTTAGTAGTTTATTATAGTAATTAATAGAGTAGTTGTAGTTACACTTGAGAAATTGAAATTTAGTAATACGTAATTTAGCTAAACTTTTCATACTGTAAAATTCTAAATTTTGTACCAAATAAGATAAAATATTTAATAAAGAAAGATAATTAATAAAAGCAACAGAGAAGGTATATTGTCAAATATTTTAATAATTTCTTCTCGCTTTTTGATTCTTGTATATACAACAACAACCAAATTGCCATTAAAAGTAAGTTGGAAATATGGAGTATGATACTATGATTTATATAGTTATGTTGATTTATTTTTATATTTATTTTATTTCATTTTATATCATTTCATATTTTTTTTTTTTTTTTTTTTTTTTTAAAAATTTTTTTTTTTTTTTTTTTTTTTTTTTTTATTTTTTATCTTTTTTATTTTTTTTTTTTTTTTTTTTTTTTTGACAAAAATTTGTTTAATTTTTCAATCATCCGCAGTAATCGATAAACTGATTATTTAAGATTATACATATGCAAAAATGTGCTTACTATTTAAAGACAAAAGTACTATAATGAGATAATCTTAAATTCTTTTTTAAAGGACGTGCATAGAGTTTCACTTACTTTCTGATCGTCAGGCAATTGTAAGAGATTTTACAATGTACTGCTTAATCTGGTTAATTCCTATTATAATTCTGCCTAAATTGGGTTAGATCCTTAAAGAAAAATTCTGTGGCCATATAAAACGTATAAACGTATTAGATTATCTGTGTTTTAGGAAGAAATATGGCTATAAGAAAAATGGATTACCGGGAAAAATTATCACAAATGCCACAAACAAACTATAGTAATCTCGTACATGCGGTCTCAATTACGCGCGTGGAACTAGGGTTCAAGATATGGGATTAAAGAATAAATAATGTTACCAACTCCGCCGGAATCATAAAAATAGAAAAGGTTTCGCAAGGTTACGCGATTGTTGATTTGAATTGCCTGTTGGTACCATATTTGTATGGGTTACCTTGTGAATGAAAGATATTAATGATAACAACTCCGTTTTTGACAAGAATAAACATTTATCTAATCTGTATTATTAAGCTTAAAATAAAGGTTGTTTTATTTGTAATCCATATATGCAACATGTCATGAGGACTTGTCCTCTCATTTCTCAGATTACATTATCAAGCGGATGATTTCTCTTTTGAACTACATTATGATGTAACCGAATGTAACCGAACGTAAATTATATACAAATATATAATTTAAAGAATTTAAAGGAAAGAAAAATAATTATTTTGTGCATTGTTAAAATTTTTTGGCTTATTATAAACTGCGAGTGTAATAATAAGTAATTTAGACGAACGAATTTTCTCAGAGAATTTTTTTTTCTTCAAATAACGAATAAATAATAGTTATTGGGTAGGGGGGTTGAAATATCACCGAACTGCTAAAGCAGTTCGGATGATATTTTAACCCCCCTACCTAATAATTGTGTTATTATGCAGTCGTCCAAGATCATGTTCCATATGAAAAGTATAGTAAACGTGTGTTACTAATCTATATGACGTAATGCGTCAAAAATATCAAAGATATTTACACAATAATAATTTATCTTAAAAATATCAGTATGTTAAAATAACGTGATCCTATTTGGCTGCATAATAAAGGATTTATTAATTAAAATATAATATAAATAAAATAGTATTTGTCAAACCAGTAATACGAGGGCATACATATTAAAAATTTCTATTTTAAGCGATCATATTTCCATACATATATACTGTAAACTGTGTCCGAACTCCGAAGCGTTGTGATGATCATCATTAATGTATTGTATTAGTAACACTAACAATTTTAACAATTTATTAATTAAAATTCAACCCCAACGTGACCGGTGACATTTAGGGAGTAAAAAAATAATTTTGTAAATTCTTTGTATCATCTATAATAAATAAAGTAAGTTTACTAAATTTAAATAAATTATATATAAAAAAAGGAGGCAAAAAAGCACCCCACTCAGGTGATCATCAAAGGTTATAACCTTACAAAGTATATATGTTATAACCTTATATGGGCATAGGCTACATAACTTGGGCCGAACTTTACAACATTACTCAATATTGAAAAATTCATGTGGAATTATGCTGACCCACCAAAACTCGGACATCTGATATCCTTCAGTTATTAATAGGATTTTAGATATACAGTGTCCTTATTGTTATTTATTAAAATTTGGGCTAAATATAATGCTGATCACCAGAATTCGGACGTACTGTATGATGTCCTTATTAATTAGGGATTCTAGTCACACAGGGACTTTATTATTAGGTTGCCATAACTACAATTCGGGCCAAATGTAATGCTGGTCCTGTCGGATGTCGGGTTGTTATGTGATATTTTTTTTTGTTTATAGTTAAACGTACAGTTACTCATATCATCATATGAATGAACTGAATTATTGATTCATATCATATTTATGCTTATATGTTAATTATTAAAATAAATGTTTCTGAATAAAAATTACATTGAAAATTTAGTATACTTTTTTGTGCGTATATCCAAGTCTATGTAAAGTTCAGCATAATGTTGAAATACTTAGACTTCGTCAGTCGTCACATCCAAACTGAAGTTCCATTTCTGATTGAAGTTTATACAAATACCAGTCAACCCTTTCTTTAAGCAGAACTTCAAGATATTTTAGGTCATTAAAGTTGAAAATTCGTGGTCTACCTAATAAAGGAAGCTTTTTACGTCTATGTTTTCCAAAATATTGGCATACGCGATCAACAGCTGACTTACTAATACTTAGGTGTTTAGCAAGCCGAGTTTGTCAAGCCTTCTAAGAGTTTTTCAATTATTTGCCATCTAATATGCAATGAAAGCATTGATTTTGTCATGATAGCATAAAATAATGATTGGTTATATAATTGAACTTATTTTATTTTTTTATTTATTTATTTTATGAATAGCAAGGAGAATTACAATGAAAAACACGAAGCTATTCTGACGAATAATAAAAGGAAAACATTATAAAACTTCGCCCAAACCAACGAACCAAGAACCTTGGAACGGTCCCTTGCTAGAAAGAAAAGAAAAAAAACTAACTAGGATTCCGACCGAACCTAGTTAGGATATAATTGAACTTGTTTATTTAGTTTATTTTATTTCATTTAGTATAAACTAGCCGTTGAACCCGTTGCTCCGCGACGTCAGATAAACATACACGTGATCGGTACGACCTACGACCTTTCGGGTGCACAGGTATAAATTCGTAGTCTAAACGTTACGGATACACAGGTATAAATTGTAGTCTAAACGTTACGGGAACACAGATATAAATATGTAATCTAAACGTGACTGTCACACAGGAAAACAATTATTATATAGTAGATATTGATTCACGTGACAATCTGACATAAAGCTACAGTCACGTGATATATTGATTGTACTTCAAAACAAAATATTCAATCAAAACATCCCCCTATTCATTAATAACTTGCCGATAAAATTTGTATTACGAATATCAAATATATAGATAATCTTTTTCCTGTCAATATATTGACTCATTTTAATGTACTGTAATACTCAACAATTTTTATCTTTTCTTTATTTTAATAATGTAAGAAATATACACATGTAGCTGTTGTTCCAAAAGCAAAGCAGCAAATTTTTTTCTTAGTAAAAAAAAGGAGAAGAGTTAAGGAAAGTATGTTCTTACTGTCGCGAACAAATATCTAATAACAATAAAAAGCAAAATATCAATAATGGAACTTGATGAGTTAAAGCAAATCATTACTGAAAGATACGTGTTAATGATCTTATGAAATTTCACAAAAGAATAAAATATGTGTAGCATTTTCAAACTCAAATGATAAATTTTCAAAAAATTTATTGATTTTATAATTATAATGTTGCTAATTTTTTCATTTTATTTTATTTATAAGCTTTACTTGATGTTACAAATGATTTAGTTATCTATAATAAAAAAAAACGAAAAAATAAAAGATGGTGATTTTTGCTGAACTGGAAACTTATTTAGATGAAGCTAAAAAAATAGTTATAGAACAACACCAAGCAAAAAATTAGCGCTGGGCCAATTAAGTAGTTAAAAATTTTTCAGGAATGAAATAGGTGGTTGACGATATTAAATTATATTCAAGAAGAACAACTTTTCCACGCAATTGGAAGGATCATAACGAGAATACAATGTTCTTAGAGTAGCTTCTTTATTAATATGTACACATTCAATAAAGCCTATTTAATAATTATAGTATCTAATATATATCAATAAAAATATGTGCAAACTTATAAAATTACTTTAAAATTTGGTGTATTTTATTAATTATTTAAAAGTAGTTGCAAAATAAACGAAACTTAATACTCTTATTTCGTAATACAAAATTTTATCTGCAAGTTATTGAGATGTTTTTTTTTGTTTCGTAGTACAATCAAAATATCACATGACTGTAACTTTTGGTTACGGTGCTCTTGGAGTAGTTAACATCCGACGGGATGTCGTTTCAAAATTTTACCTTGTCCCGAATAATATGATTTTTATTCTGATAAAAAATTACCAATTATAGTAAGAAACATTTGATAATTCTAGCCGGCTTACATCTTAATGCAGGCTAACTTAGGTTGCGCTAGTTCAATAATGATTGGCTAATTGTCGTTTTATATTTATTGTCATACGATATCCTAGAATAATGATTGGTATTTAAACGCGCGCGGACAGGCAAAAATTCCAGTGTTCTATGCTTACACTTTATAAAAGTGACCCAGGTAAACGATCATCAAAACACTTGTCTTTTTTGGTTGTGAAATACATGAAATAAAACATTTATGGTAATATTCATGTGATTTTTACATTACGTGAATTTTTTAGGAGAAACAAAAAATTTGTCATTCTTCTATTTGTATTTTTACATCCATTTTTATTTTATTTTTATTAATGAAAATCATCATCTCTGATAAAGAAAAAAGTATCATATAACAAATAATAATTCACTGTCAGTTTGATTAGTTTGATTATAGTCAAAAAAAAGTTATGCGGTTAGTATATAAATATTTAAGATCATAAATTCCAATTAAGAATCTTATAAGAAAATATTATTATGCTAAAATTAGATAATTAAGAATCTTATAAGAAAATATTGTTATGTTAAAATTAAGATATTTAAGATCATAAATTTCAATTAAGAGTCTTATAAGATAAATAAAACTATGGATATATCACGTATTTCATTAAAAATCAAAAGTGGTTTAAATATTTTTGTTACGTATACGGTTCTCATTACACCTTATTCATCAAATTTATCAAATGTTTCTAGAAATTTTTCTTGTATAATTATCCTCCCAATAAATCAGAGGAGCCTTGTATTTTAATAACGATTTGAGTGATGAGATTAGTGTAACATCCCTAAAAATAGTGAAAGACGCAGCCGTCGGATGGATAGTTTTCGCTGTAAATCGTTCTATAACTTCGTGGCTCTGCATGTTA
>QZLH01000770.1:7262-38016 GCA_003833135.1 Oehlia diaphana | reverse complement strand
CAGTAATTTTGGAGTTGCGTGGCTAAAAATTAACAATATGACAGTATTTAAAAAAAAATTTAATGAATACATAACGGTCCAGCTGTATTTACCTTTTTTGAAATATCTGCATCATCAGATGATACAATATTATGTTTGTCTCTAAGATGCACGATAAGATTGCCTGTTGAGCTTCCACTCCTTCCGCACTTATATTCTTAGCCACATTTTATACCACTTCCGTCTAAAATATTGCAAATTCGAATATTTTCACCTTTATCATTAACCTCCTTTTCAAAATATTCCTGAGTAAATGATGGTTTTTTACACTTATATTTATTATTAATCTCAGAAAGCTCAGCTTCTTTGCCTAGATAAAAAACAATTACATCAATAAAATAAATAATAATTTATTGTAATTTATAATTTTAAAATTTAAATTTCAGTACCTTTTTCTTTGTTTCCTGAAAATATTGTGAAAAAGGAAAGGGTTTTTAAAACGACAGGTAGTTTTCTAGTAACTACTGGTTCATGCAAAATTTCTGAACTTCCAGGTGCTTCGATTTGCTGTTCCAAGATAACATCTGGTATTTTAAAGTTAAAATCTTCGTCAGGGTAAAAATCTGAACTATCTGCCATAGTAAAGGTTTTAAAATTCAGAAAAAAAAATAGCAAAAGTCCCATAAGGGGCTAAAGGAATGAAATAGGAATGGTTTGAGAGCAAAAGGAATATGATAAAAATAGGGATAAGGCAGCGTAAAAATAGTCCAAAATGAGAAAAATGAATTGTGAAAAAAAAATAAATTTAATGCTAAGATTAAAAGACTGATATAATTTTAAAATTTTTTAAATTTTTTTTTCGATCCTTTTAATTTATATTACTACAATCCGGATTATAATCCGGATGATCTGCAATCCTTAATCTGATAAATTTATAGATCCATCTGTCAGAAATCATCAGATAAGGATATCCAATTTTTATTCAGATAAGCGGATCAATCTGAATTTACCAGATTACGGATCGAACCCCTAAAAGATGAAACATGTGGAAATGGAATGATCTGCATAATGTAATATTTATTGAATGAATAATGAAGATCAGATGGGCTGATTTAGATGTTAATCATTTTCAAGATAGAAACTGGTTTATTATATTCAACAATAGGGATAAGCCCGATATAATTACTGGTTTATCAGATTTAACAATAGGAACAATCAATAGGAGCAATTATGAGTCATGAAAATAGATTTTATTTTCATATGAATATTTTGAAAAGATTATTTTCTTGATGATATTTTCTTAATAACAAAAATAAAAAAGAAAGCAGATTAACAAACATAAAAGATAGTAGATTAAAGAAAAGATAAAGAATACATATAAAATAATATAGATAACATGTAAAATAGATAACATGTAAATAGCGCATAAAATAATATATATGAAATAGAAAGAAAGGAAATGGAATTTAAAAAATCAAATAAAAAGGAAGTGAATCAGAGGAGGAGTGACAGCGAACTTCAGAGAAAATAATGAATAGTTGTCAAATTATAAATTAGTGAATTGTACATTTAATAATTTACTTGAATTAAAGTATTATATTTATCAGTAAAAAGTAATATGGTTCACCCTAAATTTTATATTTATTTTATTTTATTTTATTGTAAGTTATTAATCGTGAATTATGAGAAGGAACAAATATAAACCTTTGTAATGAAAGATGTCAAAGTTAAAGAAAATTTATGACCATAAACCAAGCAGGATCATAATGTATTTTGATATGAAAGATAATGGGTAAACACTTGTTTATCGACGGGTGGTAGACGTCGATGACATTGTATATTTTTTAAAAAAAATTATATTTATTAAAGTTTTTTTTATTTATTTTTTTTTATAAAGTTATATGATTTTTTAAATGTATTTAAATATAATTGTTACCAGAAGTTTAACACAAGTTTCAAAAAAGGTAAATTTTTATGCTAGTTACTTAATGTTGGCCGGAATTAAATTTAGCGAAAAAACAAGTTTAAAAAGGCAAAAATGACATTCAAAAAAAACTAGGTGTGACACATTTGATAACGCGTGATTCTGCCCCGCTTTTAGACGTCCCCTAATATAGTAATGATCGACCTATCAACCAACCATTTTTTATCGTGGCATTATACAAAAGGAAATATCTACACTTTTTTCTTTGTTATGCGTCATGAAAATCAATACATTTTTCTTTTAGAAGGACGAGTATTTGAGTGTAAGACTGGACTTATTAAAATAATGTCGGGTCTTTCGATTACGGAGAATTTGCTCCAAAAGAATAGTGGTTCACTTGATGGTGGAGGGGGCGGATCTGGCGGATCTTCAGAAAATTTCCGTAACCCTGATTCGGTACGAGCTATCGCGGCTTTTTTTGCCATTTTAGCTACAACTCTATCAACATTATCTGTTTGGTCTCATCTCAAAAACTACAGAAAACCGGTACGTTCTTTTTGAAGTTCGGGAAAAAGTTGAATGTATACTTTCTAAAAAAAGGGGGTAAAGAAAAGAGAAAAAGAGGAAAATTATATATATTAACCTTTGGAAATGAGCAAAGTTTGCCCGTTTTGAAAATGAAGCTTCCAATTATTTAGTTTTTTCATACTTACTTCATATTTTTTATAATAATTTACTAGTCCTTACAAAGATATGTAGTGAGAATAATAATTATGTAAGTCAGGTTCAACTATATTTGTTAAAATAATATATCATTATAAATTAATTTTCGATTCCTCTAAAGGGTGCCGATTTACGCAATTTCATCGTATATTAGCTTGGCATCAACTAGTGCAGCAGTTTACGTTGACGGTATAAGAGATATGTATGAGGTTAGTTATAAAATATGATAGTTTACTTTTAAATAATCAAATAAATGAAATTAAAGTTAAATCTTCAATTAATTTAATTTATTCAGGCATTTGTAATATATTGTTTTTTCAACTTACTTGTGAATTACTTGGGTGGTGAAAGGTCATTGTTGATTTTATTACATGGACGTCCCCCAACGCCTCATCTTTTTCCTGTCAATATTTTTATTAAAGATATGGATGTCGGAGATCCTTATGCTTTTCTGTTTCTCAAACGTGGTATCCTTCAATATGTTTATTTGAAACCGATTATAACAGTTCTCACAATGATATTAAAGTGGGCCGACACTTACGGAGAAGGTCATATTGAAGTTAAAAACGGTTATATTTGGATTTCCCTGGTATACAATGTTAGCTGTTCGTTATGTTTTTATTGTTTAATAATTTTCTATGTTTGTACCAAGGATGACTTGAAGCCATATCGGTGAGTTTTTCTGACATCTTTATTTACTTTAATTAACGATCATTAATTTTTTTATTTAAAAAAAAAGACCTGTGCCAAAATTCTTGTGTGTAAAAGCTATAATCTTCTTTTCATTTTGGCAAAGCTTTGCGCTTTCAATTCTTGTGTCTCTAGGAATTATTCATGATAGTAGGTCATAAATTTCTTGAAGTATTTTATGCTTAAGATTGTACGTTATTTATCTTAAATTATTGTGATTTTTAGCTGATGAAGGATCTGCAGAAAGTTTCTCGGTATCAATTCAGGATTTTTTAATAACAATTGAAATGTTCTTTGCAGCTTTGGCTCATAATTACGCGTTTTCTTATAAAGATTATATCGAACCAAAGATTCAATCAGGTCGTATGCCGATTAAATATGCCTTCAAAGATTGTATGGGATTTAAGGATGTAATTGAAGACACTATGGAAACAATTCGAGGTTCACGATTTAATTATCGAACTTTTGAACCGGCTGAAGGTATGGCACATATTGGACCTAGTAGAACTGCAAGGATTATGGCTGGTTTAAGATTTACAGGTGGTGGTGCTGGAAAATATTGGCTCCCTGATCAACGGACGGCATTATTGGATGATGATAAAAGGAGTTTAAATTTTCCTGACCCAGATACGGATGATGAGATTGAGGCTATGTATGAGCATAGCAGGAAATTAGGAGAATATGGAGATTATAATTTCCCGGTGATTTATTCAAATATGAGTGGACATCCTAGTCGACCAAAACCCAAGAGAAAACGTACCATGTCTAAAAGGAAACAGAAAGGTAAAAGTAAAGCTCAGAGCATCTTTGATACGGAAGAAAGTAATTCAGAGGAAGACATTGAAAATGGGTTAAACGTAAAATCTGGAAGAAAAGAACGACAAATAAGCGATCTTCCGCCGTATAGAGAAGGTTGTGTTGATCTCGTCAGAGAAGTTCCTAACGGGTACGGTAAGCGATATGAGAGTTATGCCGACAGGTTAGGTACTTCGCTTCCCACTTCATCAAATAAATCTTCAACAATGCTACCATATTCATCTGCATCAATGAGGGATCCATTTATTCAAATTCCAACTACTTCTAATAATGCCTTACAACCTTTACAAATTAACCAAGTGTCTAAAGAGGAGACAGAATCAGATGAAAATAATGAAAATGACGATCCTCTTCGTTCGAATCGTGCAAGTTATCTTAGCACATCAATACAATCATTAGAAAAGAATATCTGGAACGATGATATCTGGAAATTATGATCATCCCAATTTAATTTAATTTAATTTAGTGAAAAAAAAAATACAAATAAGAACCATTTTAAGTGAATTTTGTGAAAGATAAGTATCAACAAAGCATCGAAAACAGACAATAAACTGAATCTGAGCTTAATTATTGAATGGGTTTGAATCATCAAATCCTATCCAAATCCCCTAACCATTAGTAAAATTAAGGAACTAGTGTTTTTATTTTGTTTTATTTTATTTTATTTTATTTTATATATATATATATATATTTTTTTTTTTTAAAAAAAAAAAATAGACTGTAAATTCTTTGTTGAAAGGGACACTGGAAATTCAAATAGTTTTTTTATTGTAAATTTTATTTAACGAACGATTGATTATCAGTTTTCTGAATTTTTTTTCTTTTCTGTAAATTATTTTATATATACACTTTTTTTTTGTTTTGGGGTTACATAATATTTTTTTTCAAAAATTAAAAAAAAAAATTTTATAATCGATTTTCTGTTTTATTACATTTTGACTAACGAAAGAAATTGTATTTTATTGAAATACAAAATAAAAATTACAAATACAAACCTAGTAATACACAAAAGAAAAGAAAAAGAAAAAAAAATAAATAATAGTACAAAAAAAAAATTTCTAGTTTTTTTTTAAAGAAAATCTATATAGTATTCTTATTCTACAGAGAAAAAAAAAATTTACAATAAAAAACATCACGTCAAGTGAACAATGAAATTTGAAAATCTTTAAATAAATAAATAAATACTAAATAGACTAATCTTTTTTTATATTTCGAACCCTTTTTATAATTTGTCTATCTTTTTTTTATGTAAATTGATTTTTTTTTTTAAGAGCATTTTCAACAGAAGAATCAAATGGATGTCTAACAAGTAAATCATATAATTTATCAGGAATTTGTTGAACAAGCTGTACAGTTAAACTTATAACAGATTTGGCATTTAACTCTGGCATAGTTCTCAAAAGTTTCATTGGGCTAAATAATAAAGTATGATTTAATAAATATTAAAAATATACATAAAATAAAAAATTTAAACATACCTTTGCGCTTCTAAAAGTTGATCTCTTATTAAGATAAGTTGTGCAATAACACATAAAATATTTAAATGAACTCCATAAGCAAATAAAAAATCCCATAATTTTAATACTTGTTCAAGAGGTGGTGTACAGGCACAAAGTGTAAGCACAGCTAGAGAGATACAAGAATGATATTAGTTTATACATATAAAGTGAAAATGAAAAAATAAAAATTAAACGTTACTAACATGATAATGCATATATTTCTGCAGTAAGGTTTTTGGATTTTAAGTAATTAAATAATTTTGGATCAAGAATTTGGAGACATTGATCCAAAAGCTATACAGAAAATAAAAAAAGAAAATGATTAACATAATTTTTAAATTCAAAATTATATATATTAGGAATTTTACCTTCAACCCGCAATGAACTCCTTGTAAAGTAGGAGTTACATATAAGGGACAACAAGTCTGAATAAATGTTGCAAAAGAAAAAAACGCATCAATTTCTGACATCGTAAATAAGAACGGCGCCGCAAGAACATTCATTCCTTGGACATAGGTAATTGGTTGATTTCCACAAGTCGAGAATGATTTCATTTTCCATGCGAGCGTATTTAGAACGCGAATTAACATTTCTTCGTTAACTCGCTCTAAAAATTTTTTGTCTGTAGCTAATGTTCTAAAAGTATCATTCCGAACTTTATCATATACACAAGATTTACCCTTCTTTATAAGGTGAACATATTCATTTGCAGATACATGATATACTCCGAGAAAATGTTTCCAAATTTTTGAACGAAGAGATGTAGGTCTTATTAAATGTTGAACTGAAGGAGCCAATTTTGGTAGATTCTATTAAAATAAATTTAAATATATATTTTTTATCCAATTTTTTAATGTAAAGATATAGAAATAATCAAAAATAAATACCTCTTCAGGTAAACCTTCAATGAGAACCATTCGCCTTAATTTAGATAATGATGCTTTAACTTCTCTTTCAGTTCTATGTGTAGTATTTAAAATTTCTTCAAAAGTATTTGGTGGTTTATCATTTTGTTGAGAAAAAGTTCTTCTTAAGTGTGCGGAACTTAAAGCTGGTGTTATTATATTATTTTTAGTCCAAGCAATAGAACGTTGACGTAAGTTACCAGGGCTTGAAAATGATTGAGTCTTTGATGATGATTTATGTTTATTTTCTGTTATTGTCTGTTTATTAGTAGTACCACTTAATGGAATATTTTCTTCGGAATTCAATCTCATTGTTGTAAGATTCGTATTTGACCGTCTAAACATTTTGTTTTGTTGTTGAGAAGAGAGTTGTGTTGTTGTTGAATTTATTAAATTTGAAGGTTTTTCATGTAATGCGCTTCCGTATGGTGGTGATAAACAAAGTGCTGGAGGAAGAATAAGAACTGGAGCCATATTATTTTTAGAAAAATTTACAGAATTCGGATAACAAAATGATATTAAATTAAAAAAAAAAGAAAAGAATAGAAAAGAAGGAAAAGGAAAAGAAAGGTAAAGTTATATAAATATAAATAGCTTTTTGTTTTTTTTTAAAAAAAAAGTATAATTATTTCCGGTATAAAAAGCAAAGAAAGTTTGTTCTATTTAATAAAGTTTCTAACATTTAGTAAATTGAAACAAATATATTTTATCAATTATGCAGCAAGTTTACGGTGAGAAAGTTATGTTGCAGGGTATTGTCTACTAGTTTCTATATATAGTATTATAATTTTATTTTGCCTGCAGGAAAACTAAATAAGAAAACGAGAAAAATAAGAGAAATTTTTTTTTTTTTACGAACTTTCTAGAGATAAATTTATCATAATAACCTGATTTTCATAAAAAAAACCTGTTCAGATAAAATAAATAGGAAAGTGAAAAAAAAAAATTATTTCATCGTGAGAAGACAAATATTTATGTAAACAACAAATTCTTTAAAAAAAAAGATTTACATTAAGGGACGTGCAACAAAAATAAAAAAAAAAAAGAAATAATATGCTTTTTTTCCCGCCCCAAATTGAATATTGAATCACTGATGAATAAAATAGAGAAGGCGGGAAATTTTTTGTTGCCCATTGTCCTTTTTTAGTTCGATTTATACCAAGTATACTAACTCTTTGTTGAAAGTAAAAAATCTTGATGACAGATATGATCAAATGATCAAATCATCTAATAATCTTATATTCTATTATTTCAAATAATGCTTTAATATTACCTAAAATTTGATAAGATTTGCTTTTTTTTCGTGACAGGTATAAAAAAAAACTGTTCCATGATTTTAACAAGTTCTCACTCCTGAATTTTATGTTCATTGATGATATTTCATCAGTAGTCAGTACGTACTAGTCGTACTATATTTATATAATGATATTTTATGATAAATATCAGTATCCCGATTTTCGTGTAACTTTGATTCGCGTCGATTCAAAAAAAAGTATAAAAAATTGCGATGTATGACCCTTTTTTTTTGTCCGCTAAAATAACGAATCATTTTAAGAAAACAAATTCACGTTCTTGAGATCGATTAAATTTAAAATGACCGTTATATATTTATATACAATAAATGTATAAAATATAGCATATCGGATATATAAATATATTTAGTGATACAAATGTAAATATGGTATTTTATTTTATTGAATTTACTATTTTTAATATGTAATGAATTGACAATCATTAATAAAAATAAAATAAATATTAGATTTAAAGATAGATGAGAAACAAATTAAAAATACTTGAAATTCGCGGAAAGATACTAAATAGATAGATAGATATATATGTGTGTATGTACGTATATATAAATATTATATTATTATAAACAACATAACATTATCTATTAATCTAAAAGAAAATTTTTTTTTAAAACTTCTATTAAAAGAATGATAGAATTGAATAGTGATTATTATGCACAAAAATGTAAAACACAAAACACAAAACACAAAAGAAACCCCACCCATGAAAAAAAAAGAAACTTAAAACAGCTAACAGCAATTGCAACACCCGATCGCTTGCTGCCAATCTATTAATAATATACTGTAGTATGACACATCAAAAAAAAAAAAATAAAAGCAAAAAAAAATAAAAAAGAATTATAAATTAAAAAAAGTACTGAAACCCGTCAGTGAGCTGTTGAATATATTTTAGAAATGATCGGTTTTCCTAATTTGGATAATGCAAAATTAAAACTTTTTTTAAAAAAAATTAAAATGCGAAGATGGTTTGCATTATTTTTATACCTTGGCCGACCGGGACGACGTCCATTGTGTGGAACTCGAGCAGGCATGTGACCTCCTCCGACTTGTACTATGTCTTTAGTAATGATTTCACTATTATGTATCGAAGCTATGGGTTTAAACTGGTTATTCTGATTATTGCTATTCACTTTTTGTTGACTAGTAGTAGCTTGACTAGTTGACGCAGCAGCGTCTTCACTGCGGATGTACATAAAGTGATTACATCATCACAAAAAAATTTTTTAATTTTAATTTTTATTTGGCTAAAACTTTTTATCTAATTTTGGTGCGACAGAAGGAAGAGTAATCATTATAATTATTAACTCACGCTTCGGCATCCTGTTCGGTATATCCTGCAAAATATCTTTTCGAATTATGACTAACATGATACATGCGTGTCGTTGGATCATAATATGGTCCACGTTGTTTTCTTGCCCATATTAATAAACTGTTCCTAATAATGAATATCCACAAAAATTTTAACAAAAAAAAAAAAAAAAATTTTTTTCAATTGCACCGATTTGTTAGGATTATTAAAAAATTTTTTTTTTTTTTTTATTTGTATTATTATTATAAATGAATATATATATGTATATATGTGTGATAGATACATATAATTTTTTTTTAAAAAAAGAAAAAGCTTACCAGTCTTAAAATTATTATTTAACCAAAAGGAGTACAAACCAAAAAGGTTCAGGAAAAAAATGAAAGTCAGGAGGTCAATATTATTATTACAATTTTTTTTTTTTTTTTAAAAAAAAAAAAAAATTTATTATAAAAATACCAGCTGTTGCTTGAATCGCTGCTTTTCTTTTAAGATCTTTTTTGGTTTCTGGTTTTTTTTTATTAAAAATTGTACGGGTTAGGAAAGGAGATGAAGCCACTTTCAACACAGCCAAATATGATAGTAAATAAAAAGCTAAATTTACCTTGAGCTATAATTTTTGAAAAATTTAAACTTGTGTTCGACGTTGAGTTGTTGTTTAACTTTGATGTATTATTATTTTGTTTTGCTGATAACGTTTCCACATTCGTTATTGTATTGGTTGTCATATTGGTGCGTATTTGTGTGAAAAAAAAAGGATAATTATAAAGTTTTTCGTTTAGCTCCGGTTTCTGGTTTGTTTACTTATCGAGTGAGAAGACAATCTGATATCGGAGATGATTGCACTCATGCAGGTTATTTTCTTCCAAATTAAGCTTAATGTGTCACGCTAGGTTGATCTTTTAGTAGAATTTCAACTAACATCATTATAAAATACTATTATAAATATCCCGAAAAAAAATTAACACAAAATTAAATCTTACATAAATCTCGTTAACTACTCGTGATAAACGTGTGGATCTTATTTCGTATCTTTTTTTTTTTTTACTTCGCAAGTAAGCCAATTTTTTAAAGTAGAAATGTCTTCTACACAACTTACTAATTATGACCTTTCAGCTAAAGAAGTTGAAGAAAAAGATTCTAACGAACCCGAACCCACTTTGAATGTTCAAGATCAAGAGGTACAAAGTGATATACAAAAGGACAAAGTTCTTGAATCGGAAACGATCACTGAAGAACGAAAAAATTTGGAAAAAGAAAATGTAATTGAAGTTCAACAAAAAAATGTTGATAACCATAACGTTTCAGATAAAAATGATTCAAATCAAGAAGAACAAGTAGAAAAAAGTGTGATTTCCAATAATGTGAATACGAATGAAATTGAACAAATTTCACAAGAAAATAAAGATCAATCAACGTTATCAGTATGGAGTGCGGTTTGGGATGAGAATGTCCAAGGATATTATTATTGGAATACTTTAACTAATGAAACTACTTGGGAGAATCCTATGAATAATAATTTAGCGGCTCAAAATATTAATCATGATTATTCACATCATGATTATTATTATTCTCAATACGGTTATTATCCTGAAGCTTATTATTATGGATATGATCATTCTGCTTTAGCTGCTTCCTCAGATATGACAACTACTGCTGTGACGACTACGGAACCTTCTACAAATCCTTTAGAATCTATTCTTGATAGGATTGATAAGGAAGTTAAAACTAAACTTGATGGAAATTCATCAAAAACAAAAAAAACATCATCTACTTTCAATTCTCAATATAATGAATATAATGATCAACAAGATCAAATCGAACATCATGAAAAAGACGAAAAAGATGAAGATGATGAAGATGATGAAAAAGATGATAAAGTTGAACAAACTTCACTAGTTTCTTCTTCAACTGATTTAGATCCTTATTATGATCAAAATCAAACGACAGCCAATGATTCAGATTATCATTCATTTCTAGCAGAACATGGTGGAAATGATGGTGAATATAAAGTTACTGCAAGATTCAACGCAAGAACTGGAAAGTTTCAACGTGATCCTACTTTGAATCCTGAAAAATTTTCTGCCGACTCAAAAGCTATTAGACAAATGTCCTATTTTTTCGATTATGATCAATTTGCTGAATCCAGGGGTTCTTCCTCTTCTAATAAAAGACTTTCATCTGACGCTTCATTAGGGGATTCGATAAAAAGTCCAAAGAAGTTGAATAAAAAAGATATTGAAATGTTTAAACAAAAAAAGAAAGAGAAAAAAGATATGAAGAAAAAATCTTGGTTACTTAGTGATGATTAATTAGGTATTGTTTTTATTTATGAAAGATTAGAATTAGCGTTATTTCTTTTCTTACATATAATATAAAAATCTAATTTTTTATATTTTTATTTGATTGTTACATTCATGTAGAAATATATTATTATTGTTTAATATTTGTTTTTAGAATTTCCGTCCTTTTTTTTTTTTTATTGTTAAGAAAAATATATTAATTAAATAAAAGTATCTTGATCTTTTAAATTTATTTTATTTGAAAATGTTTATGTAAATAATATAAGAAACTAAAAGAAAAGGAAGTTAATCTAACTTTTTTATGCGAATCAAACCAGAAAAAAAAAATTTTTTTTTTTCCAGTTTATTTTTTAGAAAAATGTCTGTATGTATATTATTAGTGCTTTGTTGCATGGTTCTATATATTAAATAATTATTTTTTTTTTTTTCACACACTCTTCATCTAAAAAACTCCTTTACTATATATCTCTCATTGATTTTATGTTATATTCAAAATTTGTTTTTTTTTTTTTGAGCAAAATGAAAACATTTACAAGGAAATAATAATAAATGATATAACTAATTAATGATATAAGTCAACCAAGTTACGAGTATTGAGTATTGTAAAATAAATGTTCAATGTTATAATTAAAACAATAATGCATCGATACCACCTTCAGCTACTTGTTCTTTAACAAACATTTCAAAATAGGAGTATATGATAGTGACAGCTAACAGTATACCAGTGCCAGAACCAAGTGCACCTTCAAAACGAAAATAATTTTTTAAATTAATCTTACAAACTTAATAAAACGAATAATAAATCCAATGTTGCACAGATACTTACCAAGCAAATCGGCAAGAACGGATAAAGCACCGATACAGGCGCCTCCGAAAGCTGCTGCTGTAGGAATAACCCGTTTCAATTCCTTATACGTTGAAGTATCCCGATGCCCAGTAATCGTCATACCCTGATCTTTAAGTTGTTTTGCAACTTCACGTGGTGAAGAACCTGAAACTTCAATCCAAGTCTTTGAGAAAAGAGCACATGCAGTTAACATAAATAAAATATATATTGTTGTATGAATAGGATCTAAAAGAGAATCTGTGATACTATGTGGAGGAGACATATAATATGCAAGACCTGCAGATGCATAGTTTTGATTTGAACCCTCATGAGGAGTCCAAACACCGAGAAATCTAACAAGTAAATTGTCCGGGAATCGAGTGTATAACATTTGAGAGATAAGGAAAATATTGGAGGTGAGAGCAGATTGGAGCATGATAGGCATATTTGAAGTGTAGAAAAGTTTGACCGGATAAGTTCCACGTTGACCACGGGAACGATTAGATGTTACAGGAAGTTCAACCCGGAAACCTTGAAGATAAATCACAATAGCGAAAACAACCACAGTAGACAATAAATTCATGATATTCGGTAAATTTGTTCGGTAAAATGCTTCTTTCAAAGCACGCGTTTTATCACCGCGGGTAATAAGTAAATGGAATAAAGCAATAATTGCTCCTTCGAATTCAGGTCCACGGCCGGTATTAACAGTTGTAGGACTGAATGCCTTCCAAACAATGGATTCACAAATGTTTGTAGCGATAAAAAGTGAAATGCCAGAACCAAGTCCATATCCTTTTTGCAAAAGTTCGTCCAAAAGCATAGAGATAAGACCGGCAACAACAAGTTGGATAATAAGTAATAAACAAACACCAGCTCCAATTTCAGAGGGGTTACCGTACAACCCTGTCATTACGGACACAGTAGCTTGACCAAAGGCAAAGACCATTGCGAAAAGTTTTTGAGCACCACTAAACAACGCTCTATCTTCTTTCAAACTGAAATCGACCTCAATGAGGTTAGCACCAGCTAAAAGTTGCATGATCATGCCCGAAGTTACAATGGGTGTAATACCGAGTTCCATCAATGTACCTCTGTTTGATGCAAGAATTACACGCAACCAATACAGGGGATCTGAAGAATCGGAGGACATGATACCATAGAGTGGAATTTGCGAACACACTAAAAAAATGCAAAGTGTGACAGCTGTCCATAATACTTTGTGACGAAACAGAACCTATAAACATAAATGTGGTCAAATAAGTCCCACTTATTCTAATTAATTTAAACCAAGCATCCGGCTAAATTATCAACAATAAATATACCTTTCGGTCTGGTGGTATGACCTCCGGAAGTATGCCCATGAAAGGCTTGATGAGATGTAGAAATCGGTCTATTTTAAAAATGAGTTTCTATTAAACATACAAGTTGAAAATGAAAGAAAATAACAAATTAACAAAACCAACTCAAAAATTATACATACAGCCCATTGGAAACAGTTAATCGAAAAAAAAGCCCGGTGAATAAATTGGTTGCTGGTAAGATAAAAGTATAAAAATTAACGGTCGTGTAGAATATTTATAAAAAAAAAAAATAAATCGAATATCTTAACTAGGCGAACCAATTATACACATCCACGATTTCATATGTATTTAATTGAAGTAGTACATAACACTTATCAATTGATGATTTGTTGATTTATTCTCTGCATGGATTGTGAATTATTGGTCGAAAAATTCATTAATAAGGAAATTAAGCCACCATCTTTTAATTTCTCGAGCTTACAAAAATTAAGATGCCAAGACCGCAATCCACACAAATTATTGTTGGTCCTTCAGGTAGAGGGCCTTCTGGAAGTTCAAGCAATAGTGGTGGAAATTTTTTTACTCGATTTCTCCGAGAAGAAATTTTTGCTCAAGATAAACGACCGGGAAACATTGATATCTTGATTTCTACCGGATTATTTGCCGCAACCATTGCTTTTTTGCAGAATTATGGTGTAGAATTGTTGTCCATATAAAAAAATTCCTTTGGATCTTTAGATACTAGAATAAAATTACAAGCGTATGTTTGGCATATTTTTTTTTTTTTTTTTTTTTTTTTTTTTTTTTTTTTTTTTTTTTTTTTTTTTTTTTGATATCGCTTAATTTTGAAGTTAACGCAAAAAACGCTTCCTTCTTAGAAAAAGGAATAAATTAATAGTTTTTTTAATATAGGCTATTTTTATACAAGAAGATGCTCATTTGTTGATTAAATATTTTAGGATTTTCTGAAAAAATAAAGTTTAATATAATATACTGTACACACATTTTATTATTTTAAAATAAAGTTTTTGCTGTAAATATAAAAATCAAGTAGCTAACAAATCTTGTAAAATAAAATTGATGTTTTTACATTTATTGATCTCACGGATCTATAATCCTACTCTCTATCGTCTAGATTGGATTTTTTGGCATACCTCTTAAAATAGACCCGTACACCTTGAAATCAATCCCCATTTAATCATTATAATCAGAATCAAACCCAATAACATACTAAAGATTATTGCCATTGGATAACCGCACATTACAATTGCCGGACTCCCTATAAAGCATCAATAAATTATTAGAATTACACGCGTCCCGTAAACAAATTCACTATATAAGTTACCTTCGTTTTGTTTTCGAATAGCTTCTGCAGCTCCATCCCAAGCTTGTCTTCCAAATAACCGATACTAATAAGAGAACAAATTAATAAATTTTTTTTAAAAAAAAAAAAATATTTTTTTTTCTTTTTTTACCTACATGTGTAGGTGATGGAAGGCCGAACAAGACTTGAAACCATAATTTTGGCCCGTATTTCAATAATACTTTCGGAAGATAGGGTAAACAACCTATATCTTTAGCCAAATCATCCATGTAAGGTATCATATCAGCTTCTATAGTATGTCTAGCGGCATGATAATATCGTTTTCTCAAAGTTTCTTGATTTCTTCTAATACTTTCCTCCATCTCATCTTTAGTTGGCAATTTAGAGTATAGTTTGCCGGTCCATAAACTTGTAACATATTGAGCTTGTAATTCGCTAACAGGCATAATAGCTCCAATAGCTTGAACTAATCCGATAAAAGCAATATTAGGTAATTTTGGAGGGAATATGTATTTATACAACCAAACCAAATTTTCCCTATATTCTTCTTCAAATTGCTGTTCAACTTTCTCGCCACCACTGATAATTTCTTTATCCAAGAAAGCAAATTTAATATCATACCCGGTAGCATATATAATCGCATCAATATCACTTAAAACACTTCCATCCACAAATACAACCGAATTATCTGATTTCAATTCGGAAATATTTGGTTTTACAATAATCGTACCGGTGGAAACACGTTCCATGAATTCAGTTTTAATAGTTGGATGACTAGCACTTGGTGCTGTTTTTGGAGCGAATTCGGGTGGATGAGGACCAACTGTACAATGTGCTATGGCTTTTACTATTAAATTTCTAATAGGTGCTGGGAGATATGTGTTAAATCGAGTTGCCAAGTGGTCAGAAGGTAAGCTGCCAAAAATACGACGGGGAAGAATCCACGGAAGAGTTCCTTTACGTGTACATAAATAAACTTGTGAAGCCACTCCGGATAATTCGACAGCAATATCCATTCCACTATTTCCACATCCAACGACAATAATTCTTTTATTATCATAATCTCCTGGTCTAATAATCCATTAGAAGAAAAGTTTAAATCAGCAATTTTAGTATAAATAAATTTATTCGTCATAAAATCTTTCATTAAATTACTTTCGATAAAAATGAGAGTGCATTTGCTTCCCGGCAAATTTATCCATTCCAACGTATTTGGGTAACCGAGGATATCGATGATGTCCAGTGCATACCATTACGTATTCAAAAACTTCTTCACATTCTTCATTTTTCGGCTTCGAATAAGTTACCTTCCATTTTTTGTCTGATTGAATTGATAATCGTTTCACAGGAGATTGGAATCGAATATAAGGGTTAAGTTTGAATTTTTCTGTGTATAAATCAAAATAACTATAATTGATAGAAATCATAGTAGTTATATTATAAGGTATTTTAATAAACGGAAGAAATTCAGAAGTTCTTACACTGTTTTTACCTAGCCACTTTTGAATTGTGTAAAAAAGTTGGCCATTCATATGGAACCGGAAAATCTGTAAAGGACATAACATCTTTGCTTGTGATAATTATAATGCTTTTATAAATAGATGAATGTGGATCTTCATTTTTATCATCAATCTCGGTATATCTCCAAAGACCTCCCGTATGTTCCGATGCTTCGAAACATACTGGTTCAAGATTATCATCGATACATTGTTTAATGCTAGTTAGTCCTGATGGTCCTGCTCCAATTATAGCAACTCGAGGTTTCGTCATTTTTTTAAAAAATATGATAATATATGATAAGAAAGATTTGTTTTTCTATCGAGAGTTGTCTTGAAAAAAATCTCGGACGATATATATTGGATGATTTGTTTAGTTTGTGTAACTGATCCTATGACCGCCTCAAACTTCAAAGAGTTAGTGGACATTGTTTAAAAGTGGATATACATTTTTACAATAGTTTACAATAGTCTTATATACATATATACATTAGAAATTACAATGATAATCCAAAATTAGATTATTAATTGGTAAAAAAAGGACGGAAACAAGGTAAGTCACATTTTTAGGTCTAAAGTTATAAGGTCTAAAGTTTTTAGTGGAGCATGAACTCGTCAGAGTGAAGAGCACTTTTTTTAAAAGTTAAAAATTAGGTTATGCAATTTTCTTGGCATCCGGTAGTCCAATTTTGATGAACTTTATTTTGTAGCTCTCATTGAGCTCGCCAATTTAAAAAAAGTACATTAAGATGCCAAGATATTTTCAAAAACAATTTATCAAAAAGAGTGATTTTGAGCAAAAGTCCATTATAACCTATATATATTAGGTTTCAAGGTTCTATAAGAAATATATAAAAAAAAAGTAAATTTTAAGAAATTGTTTAATAATATTAGTATTATATATTAGCTAATATTATTTTATTATAAATATCTAATTTCCATTCAGGTAAAATATTTTGATTATAAACAACTAATTTTTTGATTTTTATACTTTTTAAAATATTAGCTATATATATTTATTACTTTAAATTATATATTAGTTTTTAAAATCTTTTTATCTTAATTAAATATCTTTTATTTATATTAATAAAAAATTACTATTTTAATAATTATTAACTAAAAAACAAATTATAAATTTAAATTATTAATTTAAAAATAAGTTATATATTGTAATTTAAAATAAGTATTTTTTTTTTACTTTAATGTTTTAATGTTTTATATTATTATTATTAGTATTAAATAAGCCATTTTTAAAAGTTAATAAATTTTAAAAATTGTTAAAATAAATAAAAAAAATTATTATAATTATTAAAAATATAATATTTTAAATAATATAGTATTATGAATTTATTATTAAATAAAATTATATATATTAAAGAGTTGATCACCTTATCTCAGTAATAAGTTACTAAAACTTTCATATAGCCTAAGTATAGTAAAGTTGTAAGTTTAATTCTGCTAATTACAGAAATTAAAAGAATTTTACTGCAAATACTATCACTAATAGTATGAAAGTATAAAGATTAGTGTAGAAAGATTGCATTATGGTAAATTATTAGTATGTATCAGTCAGTGGCATATTTTAATAAAGGGTCATGATATTCTCTTAACATTCTCTAAAAAATCATTGGAAGTCTATTGTTCTGTCTAAGTGATCACTACTTGCATACTAAGCAACTGAATGAGTTTTTATCTTGATGATCACTTTATAATACCATTAAAAACATAGTGAAATTTACTGCAAGATTTTATCATATTAGACGATATTCATAAATAATAAAATCTCAAATGCAATGTCTTAGTGGTAATTTACTTTCTAATAAGTTTAAGCTAATTGAAATATTCATGAATTCACAGATATATTGTTGACTGAAATATATATACTACCCAAATTATTTTGGAATGTCATAATTATAATTTAGGATACCATAATTCATTCAGTTTATATGTAATTTACTATGTAAAATGCCAAAATAATTTGGGTGTCATAATTGAATTTGGAATTTTACTTATAATTATGGCAGCCCAAAATAATTTGGGCAACATGTATAGACTAAAAAACACAGGTTGAAATGTAAAAAATTAGGCATAAATCAGTCACCAATCAGATACCAATCAGGTAGCTGATTGGTAACTAATTGGTGACCAATTGGTGACTGATTGATGCCTAATTTTTCACTTTTTAACCTGTGAAACTTTAATGCTTTAATAGGTTAACTGGATATATATATATATGGAGTTTAACTTAATAGAAGAGTCTTAAGTTGATTACAAATAATTACATGAAATAACATTAAATGTTCTATTAAAGAAAATAAGTTTTTATTAAAATAATATAAGACTTTAAATACGATAAAAAATATAGATAATCTCTTGGTTGTAAAATTAACTATCTTGAATTATACTACTGAAAATAATACTCTTTTTATATAACTTGAATATTACAATACAATTCTTAACTACAAACTATTTGTAAATTTGTCTCTCCTCAACTTGGTAAAATTCTAATACTATTTATAATAAAATTAAAATTAAAATATATGATAAAATAAATAAAAAATATATATTAATTAAACAAAATAAAATAATTATATCAAATAAAATAAACAAAATAAATAAATTAAATATATTAAATTTATCAGATTTATCAAGTAAATTAAATATATTAAATTTATCAGATTTATCAAGTAAATTAAATAAATTAAGAAATTTAAAAAATCGAAAATATTAAAAGATCTACAAAATGATCTACAAATATAAAGTTCTAAAGTAAGATTTGATTCTTTAGTAAATTTGACATACAATCAAGTAAAGTTGTTTCAAATTAATTGTTTGTTTAACGTCCAGGCTTTTTGAAAAAATTAAGGGGGAGCGAGAGGGGCTTAAGTTAAACAAACTAAATAATTAAATATAGGAAAATTTAAAAATTTCAGGTAAAATTTAAAAACTCTATATATTTATTAGTTTTTAAATTTTTTCAAAAATAAAGAGGGTATTTGTTAATATATGTTTATTAAATCTCAAATTTTTTAAAAAATAAAGGAGGGTAGAGGACATTAAACAAATAATCAAGTTGGAACAGCTTAATAAACCTAGAATGACTGAATAGGTTATTTATAATAAAAAAAAATCTAGTAATACTTTTAGCAGTTTACTATTCTGATAATCACTGCGTGCTATTATTACTGGAGAATTTATAACTTTAGTAAGTTAAAATCACTAGTAAAAAAATGGTCTATTCTACACATATCCTACACATATCTTACACATATCGGGTACTCAAAATGTAGAAAATCATACACAAATAATACACATATCATATATACATTGGGTACTTATATATATTGTATACCTATCAGGTACCTGATATATGTATAATATATATATTAATACCCGATATGTGTATGATAGGTGTATTATTTGTGTATAATTTTCTACATTTTGAGTACCTGATATGTGTAAAATATGTGTAGGATAAATCATTTTTTTACTAGTGAATGAAAATTATAAGCCTGTTATAGACTTTGAATAAGACTATACCAGTAATTTTAATATTACAATATCTTTAGATTAATCTTTATAAAAGGATTTCTAGATGTTCGCTCTGTTATATTTACTATATATATATAGGTAAAGCTGATAGCACTAATGGATAGCATTATTATTATTAATTCTGCTGCTACTGAACAATTTAACGAAAGATATAACTTGAATTATTTCTACCTAATTTAATATATAGGGTAGAAAGAATGTTATTTTGTTCATTACTTAATAAGTATAGATAGTTACCATATATCACAGATCATAGTACTCTTATGCATAGTATCCCTTTTGAAAAATTTCATAAAATTATATAGTATTCTAAAAGGTATTTTACATTTATTTTGTGATCAAGTAATCAGATTTGAGCGATTTTTTTTTGTTTGATAGCTCTCATTGAGCATTTCAAAATAAAAAATAAAGCACTTAAATTGGACTAGTAGATCATAAGATATTTACAAAAAAAGAATTTTTAAGTTTTGTTTAATATCTAAAAATACAGGGTTAAACTCCTGATTTTTGCAAAATATCTGAAATACTGATATACAGTAAGTTCAACTGTCAATGCTGGTCTTGATATTTATACAACTACTTTAATAATTAAGAACTATTATTATATTACTATAAGTGTTTAACTGTAAGAATACTCCTAAAAAATAAAAATAAAATAAAAAATAAAAATAAAAAAATTATATATTTTAATATAGTAAAGAAAATAAAATAATTATTTTAAAAGAAATTAATTTAAAAAAAAATTGTTTAAAAAAAATTATTTTATACATAAATTCCTATAAGAAATTTTATCCATTATTTTTGTAAAAATTCTATAAAAATAAGCCTTTTATAGATCTATTCATAAAAAATGAAAATAAATTAATAAATTCTGTGATATAAATTTATTAATTTCAGAAACATAAGTCTTTTATAGAAAAAATGAAATATAAAAAATGGTTTATTTTTTTTTACAGAAAATATATAATATATCAGATATATACAGTATATATTTAAAAGTTTTGCTAACTTACCCCCTGGGTTAAATAATCCAGGTTAAATAACCCCCCTAAAAATTTTATATTTTATACCAATCAATTTTGATTGGTTAATTTTAATTTAATTTCGTTAAAAATTTGCAACACTTTTATTCGCAAAATTTTTTTGTACTATAATGGTTTAAAACATTTAATTAAAGTTTATTAATTATCAAATTCATACTTTATTTATTTTTAATAGGACTAGTAATTATGGTACATATACACAAAAAAATACATGACAATAACAAAGCAAACAAAAGAACAAAGCTATAAGAATAAAGAAAGAAACTCACATAAAAAGTTAAAAAATGAAATGATGATGAAACCTATGAAATCAAAAAGTAAAATTCGTGATAGAAAAGTAAAACATATTAAGTAAAAGATAGTTAGTAAAGAATAAAATTAGAAAATAAGCAAGAACCTAAAGATTAAAGAATAAAAAAAGATACCCACCATAAAGAAAAAAGAAAAACCCCATAATTAAGTTTAAGAGCGAATCCATAAAAAAGTTAATGACCAAATAAAAGCAAGTTAAGAGTAAAACGCATCGCATAATATTGAAGAGAAAGGAGTTAAAGAACGGCATAAAGAAAAGAAAATATAGTTAGTAAGAAACAAAATTAAAAACAAAACTAACAAAAAAAGAGAACGTACTGTACCTTTTTAACGTATTAAGATATAATACTGTATTAGAAATTGTAAAACCCGGAAGAGCCTAAAGACCTAAAAAAAATATACTAAAGAAAAAAAAAGAAAGCAAGCAGATAAAAATAATAATAAAAAAAAGGAAATGGAATGGGAAAAGGAAGGAAAATAAAATAAAAAGGAAAAAAACAAGGAGAAAGGGAAAAATAAAAAAATAAATAAACAGATAGTGAAAATGACGTAACTATAAATATTAGTCAGCCCAATCAAATTTATCACATGATAGGGGTGAATAATTCATGTAATTTATTATTATATAAAATTTACTAGTAGGTTAAATCACCTGAGTTAAATCACCCCAGGTTAAAATTAGTCTTATACTATATTTAATATTAAATTAAAATAAAAAACTATATTTTATAAAAAATTTATAATCATTAGTATTAAAAAAAATATTATTTTACAAATATATAATATATACAGTCGCCACTGGTTATAACGAACCTGTTTGTACCGAAAACTGTTTGTACTGAACCAGGTTTCACAGAACCGATTTTTTTATAATTAATTGCACTGGATGTAACGAAATCACATAATAAATTACCATATACCGCATCCGAACTCATTTTAGTCAGCTCACGTATATCAGTCACATATCTAGTATAACGAACTGTCACGTGACTTTATTAAGAATATAAAAATATGAACGCGTTATCATTAGTCGCGTTGTACAGGTTTACTGAAAAAAATTAATTTCGGATAAATTTTTTAAAATACCGATAATGTCAACAAAGAGAAAGAGAGTTAACCTTTCTGCTGGTCAAAAGCGCGAAATTTGTGAAATGAAAGAAAAAGACCCGCGCATTCAGAATGTTGAACTCGCGCAAAAATATAATGTTGGCAAGTCAACAATTACTGACATTTTGAAAGAGAGTGAACGTTGGCTTGCAATTGTAGAAAGTCAAGAAAATATTAAAAAATTTCGTGGACCAAAGTGGCCTCAACTTGAAGATGCACTTGGCCTCTGGGTTGATAATGCACTTAATACAAAACAAGATATTGATGGCAATATCTTAAAAATGAAGGCAAGCTATTTCGCTGAACAGTTTTCTATAGATGATTTTCATCGTTCAGAGGGTTGGTTAGGCGGCTTTAAAAAACGACATGGTTTGCGTCAGTTTAAAAAACAAGGTGAAGCTGAAAGTGCGCCCTCTCCTGAATCAATAGAAAGGGACCGTCTTGCTCTACAGCAGCTCCTTACACCCTATAATCCTGAAGACATTTGGAATGGTGATGAAACTGGCTTATTCTGGAAGATGGAACCTTCTAGAGTTTTGGCGCGTAATTCTCTATCAGGTCATAAAAAAGAAAAATCCCGAGTTACAATATTTTGTGCAACAAATGCAACTGGTAGTGAAAAGATGACATTAACCTTTATTCATAAATACAAAACACCCCGCGTTATGAAAAATATTAATCATAAAAACCTTCCAGTTCATTATTTTTGGAATAAGAAAGCATGGATGCAAGTTAGCATTTTTAATGACATTCTCCTTAAACTCAATGAAATAATGAGAAGAAAAAATCGAAAAATTGCTTTCTTAATTGATAACGCACCAGTACACATTATTTTGGACGAAACTCAAGAAAAGTTGGATAGTATAGATGTAATATTTCTTCCACCAAACACAACTACTAAACTTCAGCCTTGTGATGCGGGGATAATTCATTCATTTAAGTGCCATTACAAACGCCTTTTCCTTCAAAATCGGATTAATGCTTATGATGATGTGCAGGATGGTATTATGGAAGAACTTGTAGATTATACTATCTATGATGCTCTCCAAAATGCGGCTGAGGCATGGTCTATGGTATCTTCTCAAACTATCTCAAACTGTTGGAAGAAAACAGGTATTCTTCCACAAAGTGATGAACTTGAAGAAGTTTCTGATGATAATGATTCGGTATTTTCTGATAGGTATAAATTTTTTAAATTTGAATTTTTTAAATATTTTTAATTAACTCATAAAATCAGTTCTTTTTTCTTAGTTTTGATATGGAAATCAATGAACTTGAAATGTTAATTTCTCAGCTTCCAAAAGGTGATCTTAATGCTTATGAATATCTTCATATTGAAGATGAGATTCCGGAGGGTGGGCTTACTGATCATGAAATAGTTGATACTGTACGAAATGCAAATAAGGAAGAGGAACAAGCGGCAGATGAGATTGAATTTACGCCTATATTGGAAAAAGTAAGTCCAACAGAAGTAGAAACGGCTATAGATAAAACCATAAGATTTTTATATGAACAGGGACCAGAATTTGGTGAAGTAAATGAAGAGTTAAAAATTTTAAGAAAATTGCACAAACAAGTGAAGGTATTAATCGTAAAAAATTTAAAACAAGTTGATCTTCATTACTTTCAATATGATAATATTGTTCGTTAAAAATGAATATTGTTGCACAAAATTTAAATAAAAATTGTACGTATTGTACGTATTGTGGTACATAAGGTATATAAATAAATAATTATATAATAAAACTGTAATTTTATTGGATAAAATTTATATACCGAACTGTTCGGTATATAATACAAATATTATATATCGAATTCATTATATACCGAACCAAAACTCCTGGAACGGAAGGTTCGTTATAACCAGTGGTGACTGTATTAATATTAAATTAAAATAAAAAACTATATTATTATATAAAATTTATAATTATTAATATTATTAAGTTTAAATTAAATTAAATTACCGTATATCATGGGCCATAGTATCCAGTACCTTCTTGAAAAATTTCATAGAATTGTATAATATTCTGGGATATTTTACATTTATCTCATGATCCAGTGATCAGATTTGTGCGAACAATTTTTTGTTTGATAGCTCTTATTGAGCTCTTCAAAATAAAAAAATATCACTCAAATCGGACTGGTAGATCATGAGATATTTGCAAAAAACAGAATTTTAAACTTTTTTAATACCTAAGGGTACAGGATCAAACTCCCAATTTTTGCTGCAATATATGGTAAATCAAATTAAACTTATGGAATTTAGTTTAATTTAATTTAGAAATTTTCAATTGTAGTTTAATTTGGTTTGATTTGAAATTAATAAAGTTAATAGAATTATAAAATCAATAAAAACAAATTGCTAGGATTATAGAATTAATAGAAATTAATAAAATTAATAAAATTAGTTCCATTAATTTAATTTATAATTGCAGCTAATTTAATTCAATTTAACTTTAATTTTAAATCAAATAAAACTGGATTATTAGCATTATTAATAATTACTTTTAATAATTATTTATTAACTATTAGTTACTATAATATTTATAAATACTATAATTTTATTAATATTTTTATAACTCTAAAAAATTTTTTAATACTTTTTAATTATATTTAATTTACAATTAATTTTAAATAATGAAATTTCTATTTTATAAGGTTTAATTCAATATAAAATAAATTTATTATATAATATATTAAACTAGTTTTCTATTCTAAGTAATTTAAACTAAATTTGCAATGTTGACTAGAATTATAATTTTTTTTTAGGTTAAATATCAAAATTAATACAAGTTTTATTAATTTATAATAAACATTATAAAATATTAAACAAAAGTAAAATTACATAAAATGTTAAATAAATTAAATAATTCCTATTTATAAAACTTTTCACAAAAATTTTATAATATTTTATAAATATATCCACCAATAGAAAAAAAATTCCAACTAAAAAAAATAAAACAAAAACAAAATATAAAAATAAAAATATTGAATAAATTTAAATTAAACTATATATTTGAAATAATTAAAACTTAAAATAAAGATTCAAACTAATTAATTACAAATTATATAAGCTCATTAAAGGTAATATTAAGTAACATTCTAAAAAATCAGTTTACAATAATATACTGTATTGGAAAAGAATGGACTAACAGTCTTTTTATGTTTTTTTTTTTAATATTCTTTTTGGTTTATCATTTTAACAGATTTTACTATATTAGTTAAGTAAAGTTGTCTACTTAAACCTCTTCAAAATCTTATGATTAGTTTCTCTAAAATTTTATTATAATTTTTATTATAGTTTTGACAGAGTTTTAGCAGTTTTAGCATTTATAATAAGTTTTATCAAATTTTATTTTTTAATAATACTTTTATACAATTTTGGCAAAATTTCACTATTTTGGCATTTATTAACTTGCTAAAATCAGAATTTCACTTATTATTAGTAAATATTACTGTAGAAAATTTTAACTTTTATATGAAATCTTACCTTAAAATTTACTTAAATTCTATTGGTTAATTAGTTAAAAAGATAATAATATAACATAAAATTTCCTTTTATAGTAGAATTTTTAACAAATTTTATATATAAATCTTATTTTAGACTTAGAGGTAACCTATCTTAAAAGTAGAGAATTGAGTCGATGCCAAAAATCATTGTTTGATTAATTGGTTAAAAATTTTTGGCAAAATCAACCAAAATTAACTAATAAGCAGTAATCGTTTAAAATTTGATTAAGTACACTCAATCAAATAAAATCGAATAATTAATCAAACAATTAATCAATTATAGTACTTTATAGTAAATTAATTATTATGACAAAAAAATGATTACTGAGAAAGATGGTATAATTGTGGCTCTTGTTTATCTGTAATATCACTAGCCAAACATTTTGATGTGTGTAAAGATTCAGTGAAATTATTTGCACATTTTGGAGGTATGTTAACGTTAACACTACAATTAGAGAAGTGTAAAAAAAAGAACCTTTTTTTTTACAAGGTAAACTAGTTACTATTTTAAGATTTAATCATGTTTATTTAATTAATTATATCATTTAATATTTTAATCGATTATATTTAGTTGAGTATTATGATCGATTTTAGTACTCGATACGCAAAATCATTAGTCAAGTCACTTGACTCAATCGACTATAATCGATTTTAATTTGATCGACTCAATTCCCTACTTAAAAGTAGGCAGGATCCTCCAAATCTTTTAGTTTTTCCAGCAATCTTATATTAAAGTAAAAAGACTTCATGATTTTATTATTAAACTATTGAATTGTACGCAAATGAAAAATGCAAATATATTATGGCAGAATTATAATTTTATTTAACATAAATTTTTCAAAAAAATTATTAGTAATTTTAGCCAAGCACTATAAATTTGGCCTGAATTACTATATAGTCATATAATCATTCATTATAGAAAGTATAATATTATTATATAAAAATTAGTTCTGAAAATTTTAGTTTAATATAATAAGATTTTAGTACAAATAGATTCATTATAACCAGAATTAACTGTTTATTTTTAAAAAATTTGTTATAATTTTATTATATAAAAAAAAGCAAATAATATTTATTTATTATATTTTTTTTTTCAAGCTATTTTGGAATAATACTGTTAAATTTCTATTTGATTATTTACTATTTTTTACTTTTGTTTAAGCCATTTTAATGATTTTTTTAACAATTATATAATGAAATTTGAATTATAAATCATTTACTTTATTAAATTCATAATTCAAATTCAACTATTTCTTTGCTTTTAAAAGTCTCTGATATTATGTTGGTCATATTTCACCAAATTGCATGTAACAATTTTTACAAATACTGGTGCAAATGCACGCAGTTATGAGATCACGTGATCCGAGTAACCTTTTATACAAACCAAATATTGTTAAGATGCAAAGTTGATAAATGAATCAAGATTCATTCTAAAAAAAAGTTTTATAAGTGAGTATATAAAGAATAATTGCGTTAAAAGCAGGAATTATCAATACATTGTACCGCGAGAGTGAAAAATAATTCCATCCAAACTTATTAACAAACTAACAAACTAAATGCATGCTTCACTATGTAACGTAGATTATGTGCAGTAGATCAATACAACCTAACCAACCCTGACATAATACATAAGAATGAATTAGAATTGATAGGTGTAACAATTTGGACAATATGTTATGGAAGGATATTTTTTGTGGGATTTTTCCCATGATAACTTTCTTTTATTTTTCGCTTTCTCGTAATTATGGAAATAAAATACATTATTTTTCTTTATTTTCAACTCTTTATAATTTCTACATATAGTGACTTAATACCTAATAATAGAGTTATTACCGATTCCAATTCTACAACTGACTTTAATTTAGTAGAAGGAATTACATATAACATAATTCATTTGAAGTCAGGATTGATCTTGGATAGCGATGGTAACAAAGTATGCGTGAGTTCTGCGTCTGGCCCAAATCAGTATTGGACCTTACGGAAGGCGAATAATAATCGTTATAATATCGTTAATGTAAATTTGGGTAGAAATTTAGACAGCAATGGTCAAAGCGTATATACTGGTGAACCTAGTATATTTAACCCATATCAACATTGGGTATTTAAAAAGATTGATGATGACTTGTTTAATATAGCTCATGTGAAATCTCGGAATTTAGACAGCAACGGTTTGGATGTTTATATCAGTAATAATGAAAATGATTCCAAAACTAATCGTTTTCAACAATGGTTATTTGAACCTAGTAATTACAATTTAACTGCAGTAGTAACTGATTTTGAATACCCTCCAGATTTAAAAGATAAATTGGATCAATACAAGACACGTACTAGTCTTACAAGTGGTAATTATACAATTGAGAATAATGCGAACGTAACAATAGAACAATGGATTGACAGAACCGAAGTAAAAATGAATACTTACTTTTTGGAAATCAAAAAATCAGAGTCACTTACAGTTTCAAAAAATGTTGGTATGTCGTTTAATATTGGTGCAGTTATTTTCGGGATATTAGGAATAAATACGGGATTTACTAAAGGAATTAGACGTGAATTTACTTCAAAATATGAGAAAATATACAGAGAATCTATAACGGAAATGGTTTCATATAATATTCGACAAAGGATTATAGTGCCACCTTATAATTCGGTAATAGTTCACAGTACAGTAGATAAGATCGTTATTAATTTGCCATTTAAAGCAAAGATCAGAATCAACGGCAAAGCAGATAGACTGGATAAGAATGGAAATGTTATCTCAATGGCTGATGTTGAAGTTAATGCGATTAGATGTTACCTCCAAAAAGAAGACTATAATGTTAAAAATATAACAGTGGAAGGAAATTCTCTCATCATTGATACTATTGGCACTATGAAAGTAGATGGATATGGATTAGAGACAAGAATTGAAACGATTGAAATTCCTCATAAAGATCCCAAGCATAAGGATCCCGAGCATAAGGATCCCGAGCATAAGGATCCCGAGCATAAGGATCCCGAGCATAAGGATCCCGAGCATAAGGATCCCGAGAATGAGGATCCCGAGCATAGGGATCCCAAGAACGAATACCCTGATTCCCCAAGCATACCTTATTATTTTCCTTATTATTATTTTTTCGTACTTATTTCATTCTTACCCTTTATTTCCTCTATTTTATATTTTATTGTTTTAAATAAGTCCAGAAGTGACTATTATCCAATTTAAATTATCTTGATATATTCATGGTATATATTAGTGATTTATTATATTTGTGAAAAATAAAGTTTATTATTCGAAAAAATTTGGTTACATTTACTTTCTAAAATGAAAAACTATACGAAAATTCCGCAAATGTTTTGCAGTTAATTGGTTCGGCAATCTTCTTAATAAATAATGCATCACTACAAGGGCTTAAAGATCAAGATCAAAAACTATCAATCAAAGGTGATTAATATATTCACATTTGTGTTTACGGTAAAATATTTTATAAATATGATTTCATTTTAAGTACCTTGGCAAAATTTGCAAATGTTGTTATCATTTTAAAGCATGAGCCATTACGGTAATAAATAGTAACATTAAATCTATTAAATAGCCTAATAACAGAGTCGTGATCTTGGGTTTTTGGAAATATAATTGTCAATTATTTAAACCACTTTATTATTAATTATTACTTTTATTAACATTATTAACTACAAAAATAATGAAATTTATAATGCACTAAGTATTGTTTATGCAATAGGAAAATCTCCCGACCCTTTGACAAATATCAGATATAGTTACACAAAGAGTAGCTATTATATTAATTAAGCACGTTCAGCATCACTTTCAATAGCAGAAGTTCCACTACTGCCGTAATGTCCATTATTATTATTTCTATTCGATTCATCCTGAAAAGATGTTTCAAATTGTGAAATCTGATCGTCTAAACTATTATTATCAGAATGTTCGTCGTCAGTTAATTCGCTGCAAGCATAAGATATAGCATTAGAACGAGGTTGAAAATCTCTCCATCTTTGTATATCATCGGTTTGGTAAGGAAAACCTGCTCTACGTTGCGGTAAATATGCATTTGTTATTCTTGAAGATAATTTAATAACCTGTGGTTCACTTGGCACATTTAATTCGTCATTTGTTTCTCTTTCAAACGGTAATGGTATTTCTTTAATAGCGCGAAATTGTCCACAATTATTTACATGCTACAAAGAGAAGGAAGGAAACGTTTGATTTTTGTTTAATTGAAGACTTAAGTCCCGATTAAAAAAAAATATACTTACTTCATTCTCTACGCGAAAGAAATTCCATTGCCAGCGTCTCAACATTTCACCACAAGCAATGACAAAAACAGTAGCTATAGCATATTTGCTAGGTATAATCAATTGTAGAGTCCAACTAAATCTTAACAATCCATCAGAAACGATAGCAAAATAATAAATAGCATGATTCTTAAAATTCAATTCATCTCTTAATAAATAATTTTGACTATCAAGTTGTAATAAAGACCAGTCCATTAATACATCCCATAAATAACTATATATTGAAGAAATTGATTGACCACCTATCCAAAGAAATCTGGTTATTTTATTATTATACATTCTAAATAGAAATAGTAGCCATACTGTCACGATTGTTGAAAAATATTTTCCTGCGTTAAGTAAATGTGGATATTTATGGTACGTAAGAGAATAACGTTTTAAACATTGAATGAATCTCCACCACGGCGGTAAACTTGTTAGCAATGGTGATAAAGGAGAAAATCTACACACTTTAACTAGAAAGAAAAAAAGTTCGTTAATTTTTTTTTTTCTTTTTTCTTTTTCTTTTTTTTTTTTTTTTTTTTTTTTTTTT
>QZLH01000769.1:32002-42063 GCA_003833135.1 Oehlia diaphana | reverse complement strand
ATGATTAATAGATACTTTATATTATAATAATCACAGGTTGAAATGTGAAAAATCAGGCATCAATCAGTCACCAATCGGGTACCAATCAGGTAGCTGATTGGTGACCAATTGGTGACCGATTGGTATTTTCGCTAAATATCAATACCAATCAGGCAGGTTGCTAACTTTTGATCCAGTGATCAGAAAAAGATGAAATATAGTTCATTGGAATCGTCTCAATAAGACGAATCTAATGGTAGTAAAATTGTATTTCTAGGATTAATATTTGGTGAGATATTAAGTAAAATATAAAAATAAAAATATACTATTTATATTTTATTTAAAACTATATTTCATCCTTTTCTGATCACTGGATCAAAAGTTAACAAACTGTCTGATTGGTGACGGTATTTGGCGAAAATGCCAATCAGTCACCAATCGGTCACTAATCAGTCACCAATCAGCTACCTGATTGGTGCCCGATTGGTGACTGATTAATGCCTAATTTTTTATATTTTGACCTGTGAATCTTATCTTTGCAATAACTAATAATACGAAATTAAAATCTGATTTTTGATAAAGCAATTGCAATTGCTGATCTTTACTGAAAACTTTTAATGGATATTGCATCTCAATTAAACTTATATATATATTTTAAATATCAATTCTAATAGTACATTAATTGAATTTTAAGCATAAATAATGATTCAAAGTATAGCAATAAATGAGAGGTTACAACTGATTGATATAAGATTTAATATAATTTTTAAAGCATGGTAAAAAAACTTATTAAAATGTAATAATGTTGGATATATGAATTTTATTATTTAGAAGATTAACTGCATATTTTAAATTTTTTTAAAAATCTTTTAATAGGACCTCACTTACTTCTAATAAAAGTTTTCAGAAAAAATTTCAAATTTACTAGTAATTTTACCTTATTTCAATTCTTAATATTATTGGTTAATTGATTTAAAAGGAAAAAATCATAATAATGCAGTGTAATATTTTCTTTTTTAGATGTAATTTATCTATTTATAATAGGATCATCAAAATTTTTTTCTTAGTGATTTTACCTTAGAGTTATGATGATTGTTGACCTTTATTATAAGTAAGCAGGGTCTTCTTTTAATGTCTGAACTCCATAATATATAAACAAGATGTTGTGAAACTTAATTGTCAAAATAATGGTGTCACATATTGGGCTTTTTATTTATCAAATTTAAGAATTATATATTTGGAACATTTAGAAAATTTTAATAATAAAAAATGTGTGAATTTTTTATTTTATTATTTGTTTTTGATAAGTTTATCTTATCATTAATTTTAACTATAAATATTCTAATTAAAATTTTATATATTATTAAAGTGAATTAATTGATTATTATCTTAATCAACAAATTAATCCATTAAAATATATTAAGATGGTGATAATATTCTTTTTTTTATTTTTAGCGTAAATATATATTAAATTTATTAAAAATTTATCCTTATTTCGTTAATTTGAAAAAGAATTTTTTAGCTGATCTATTCTTATATCATTAGTAGAATCAATAGTTCTTTTAGTTAAAGCTTATCATTAATTTTATTTATTAGTTCTTTTATTCCTGTAAATACATAATTCTGAAGCTGTTGAGCACTTTTCAGTATAGTTTATTAGATAAATTCTGATTTTACTTATGCCAATCTAATTTATCTTATTCCAAAAATTGCTCAACATTCTAAAATATTAAGAAATAATAATATTATATATGAAAAAGAGAAATCAGTTCATAAAGGTATAATATATTATATTATAAAATTACTTTTAACTTTAATTTAAAATTATTATTAATATAAAAATTTTAATATTATCTAAAATAAAGAGGCTTACTAAAAATTAATTAAAATCATTAAATTAATCAAAAAACATTATGGTTAAAATAAGGTATTTCTGAATCTTTATCTTTCACTTCACTTGTGTGAATGTTCTTATGATTATAGTCTTTTCTATATATTCTGATATTTTTCTTTTGAACATATGAATAGCACTTTAGTTAAGTCAAAAATTTGTTTTCTAGATTAATTTAAAGTTACTTTTTTAATAATTTGAATTTTATATTAGATTCTTTGCCAAACAGTAACCAGTAAATTGAACCAAAAATCATGTGTCAATTGATAACTAATAATCAAATCAGTGATATAAAAGTTCTGAAATACTGACAAAGGGTCTTGAACTACTTAATAATCAGTCTGCTATAAGGTTGCTTGCCAAAACCTCTCCAAAATCCTGCGATAAATTTCGGCAAGATTTTACTATATGTTTACTATAGTTTCGGCAGGGTTTCAGCAGTTTCGGCAAATGGGGGTTTCGGCATTTCGGCAAAGTTTCGGCAGGATTTTTAATATGATTTAATATAGTTTCGGCATTTTCCGTATAGGTTTCGGCAGTTATTAAGAAGGTTTCGGCAAGCAACCTTAGTCTGCTATTGGTTTCTTGTTAAAAATCAACCAATTCTCATCAGATAAGATGCCATTTTTGGTTCAATTTTAGAAACATTCAGAAATCAAGAATTACTGGTAGTGAACTAATTTCTGAAAGTATGCTGAAACTAGTTTTCAAAATATTTGCCTTTTGAGTTTAATGCTAGATTTGATAGCAGAATATTATAGTGTAACTTATGAGACGCTAAATTTTTTAAAGCCATTTAGAGAAAGTGGAGCAAACTTAACAGTAATTTAGGTATCAATTGACAAATTTGGAAGATATCAAATTGGGTTACAAGTTTTTAGATCTGGAATATTAGTACAACATACAAATAGTTTATTTGGCATTGTTAATATTTATTCAGGAAAGATTCAATATTTTTTCACTTATATAGTTGATTTGCTAGATAGATCAACAAAATACCATTTAGCTACCATTTAGTAGTATTAATATACAAATTTAGCTGACACTAGATTTTATTTTAGCATTGATGATGAAGAAAGATCATGCAATATTGAGTTGTGAAATACCAATTTTTATTCCAAAAGTCAGAATTGTATTGTTCCAGTTCACAATGTTCTTAGCCAATTTGTACTTATGAAGTACAAATTATCAGCTCATAGAAATGCTAAGGAATATTTGGCTATAAATCCAGTTAATCAAAAGTTTAATATTCGCTAATAAATCATATTAAACCCTGCATTAAATAAACTTAATAAATTTTTATTTGTTTTTTATTTATTTTTTTACCATTTTTTAAATAAACATAAATAACTCAGCATTATATCAAGAATTTTAATATAAAAATTTGGTAAAATATTATTTTTTATCAAAATTTTAGTATAAATAAATTTAGCATAGTAATTTCATTTTATCAAATCTTTTAAAATAAAAAATCAGTATAAAGTAAATAATCAACCATCAATCATATAAGTTGAATTTCAGCAGAATTTTGATCAATTTCTAATTCTGGTCAAAATTAAGCTGAATTCTCTTATTGAACTATCCTAAATTTGGCTAAAATGTCACATGACCAAAATTTCTTACTTGACCAGTAAATATTATTTTGATTATAATAATATGGATTTAAATATTAAATAACTTAATATTTTATATAATTAATTAACAGATTCTGCTATATATAACTGTTTTAAAAATATTTTAATATTGTAGAAGAATGATGTAAAGTATTAGGCATAAATATTCCATCAAAAAATAATTTGAATTTACCTTATATAAAATTAGTAATTTTAATTCAAAAATTAAGTAGACAATGATATTTCAATGAATAGTAGAATGATTAATAAATTAGATGAAAATTTACTTTCAAATAAAAATAATATTTTTATGACTATTAATATAGCTTCAAAACAGATTGAATTTCGTTCTTTATTAAATGATGATAATATACTTGAATTAAATATAACTGATTTTACTAAATAAGTGGACTTAATACAAAATATATAACTTTATTCATCTTTAATTTCAGTAAATAATGGTATATTAATATATTAAATTTATTTTATTTTACATAAATATTATTTGGATTATCTAATAAAAATTACGTATTTTAATTTAAATACTATTAACTTAGATATTTATTATACTTTTTTAGATAGACAAATAAATTTTATTAAGATAATAGAAATTCATATTAAACATGAAGCCTAATTCTCAAGAATATTAGAATGCAAATATCATATTAAACAAATTGCAAAAAATAGTGATTTAAAAATAAATCCAAATAAAGCAAGTTATATAATTATACATCTTATTAATAATGAAAATCTTGAAACAAAATTTATTATATAATATAAAAAATGGTAGAAAATAAATAGAAAAACTATAGTGGTAAAATTAGTTTAACAACATAAGAAAGAATTAGCAAAAAATAAAGAATTTAAAAATAAGAAAAAGCGAAATGTTAATTTTATTATTTGCAAAAGTAAAGTTTATATATTTTTTTTTTTTTTGCAAGGTAGTGCAATTTGTGAGTTTATTAATTATATATAAGAATACAAAAGCATCTGCTATATAACTAATTTATTAAAACTCCAAACCAGTTCCCCATCCATAAGATTGCTTCTGTGCCCTACCATCATCTTATAAAATTTACCTATATCCTTCTATAGTTACTATTGAATTATATAGGATCACCATATTATAAGATTTCAGTATATGCTTCCACTACCTTCTAAACAAAGAAAAAAAAAAGGGTTATGTTATATTTATATATTTTTTTGTTGTTATATACTTTCCAAAATACCCTGTTTCCCTCTTTAATAAATTGATTTATATATTGTCTTGCTTTTTCTAATGCTATTGACCATTGTTCATTATATTTTAATATTTTCCTCTTTTTCAAATCATATATGCCATCCTCTGTCTGTAAAGTTAGAATCCGTTTATATACAATACGTTGATGTGCTAATAGTTTTTTTCTTAAGTCTTGTTTTTTTATACCCTTGGTATGCTCCCATTCTGCTATTACCTTGCAACGTGATTGCCAAATAATATTGTAAAATTCATTAACAAATACTTCTAGAAAGAGGGTTGCAATAGTTAATGCTATTCTTTTTGTCTTGACAATAATTTTGAACTTCCTGTATTTTTCTTTTGGAAAGAAACTTCTTATCATTAAATGGATATGCGGAATGGGTAAATCAAGGTTAGTATCAATAGTAGGGGCAAAGAAGTTTCTGTTCCATATGAATAATTGTTATATATCTTTCTGACTTAATTGAATATTTTTTTCTTGTAATAAAAAGTTCTTGATTGTTTGATTACATTTACATACAGTATTATTAGCTATAGTTATCCATTTGTCACTGAGCTGTTTGCAATATATCATATGATCATCATCTTCATTTTCTTCAAGACAAACCTGCACTTTACATCTCCATATAAGTCATATCTTCTTTCTTTCATGATTTCTAAAGTTGAAAGCAAATAATTTAAAAGTTTCAAGTGTTTGATAAATCTGTCATTTATCATTGATGTTGTGCAATTAGATCCTGTGTTTTTTTTAAATAATGTCCAGGTGACTTCTTCTTCTATTGTGTCAGTTGTGTCTGAAAATACTGATCTGTGTGTACGATTGAAGGACCATGCTGCGTCTAATGTGGATTCACACAAATTATCTATGAATTTTCTGATATGCCTGTCAACTCTTATACCATCCCAATAAATGTCATATATTAAATCTTTTTGTTGTGAATCTCTAGTTTTGATGCAAGTTAATTTATTAGTATCATTTTTCGCTACCCTATCTGCTTCTTCATTGCCTTTGACTCCAGAATGACCTTTGACTTTTACTAACTTTATTTCTAACCGTTTGCTGTCAATAAGGTTAATTATACAACTTACTATGCTGTAGTTGTTGCATTTGCACCAAATTCTTGTTTTGTTTTTTCCATTTGTTAAATTTGTTCTTATGTAGTTGATACTGTCTATAGCAACTTGTGAGTCAGTAAGAATATTTGCTTTCTGACCTATTTGTAAAACCAATATAGCTGACAAGATGGCTCCTAATTCTGCACGTGTGGATGAGGGCCAGTCTGTGATTGAACTACTACATTCCAGTATTACTTTGTCTTTACTATTCAGTATCACTCAGCCTGTACCCATGTATTTTGTAAAAGTGTTAGAACTATTGTTAAAGCGGTTTGTTAATGAGCCATCTGTATAAATGTTAATCGTGTCAGATGGGTTAAAGGTTGATCTTATTTGTTGTAGCAACGCTATATGCTGTGTCATGGCATCATTGTTCACTAACGTATTTTGTATTAGAGCTGTGTTATAGTCTACCACTTGTATATAACTGGGGCTATGCTCTACATTTTGTTGTAATTGTGGGTAGCCTCTGATTTCTATAATGTCCTTGATTATTCTAGTATCTGGATCAGTTCGGTATTTGGATACTCTATTTATACATGTTAATGATATGCGGTCTTTATTGAAGAAGCAATCACGGTTTTCTTTGTTGACCCTTCTGTCATTTAGTGAGCAACCTCCACATCGTTTAATTAATTTATATGGCACTTCGTTGTCCGTTCTCTGCTTACTGTCAGCTGTGGTCCAATGTTGTATCGTATGTTTACCTGTTTAAAGTTTTTTGTTAATTTGTCCGAATGTTAATGTATGATCTTGTTGCATATGGACGAATTCTTTTTTTCTATTATCTGTAGATGGTAGCTTCTTTGGCATCCTGAATGCCTGTGCATTTATTAAATACATTCCATCATTTTCTAATCTATTTTCTGAGTCAAAGGGCGCCTTATCCGTTATACAATAGTTTTTTAGGTTGGGTGCCTTTTGTATGATATCTGTTAGTGAAATGAACCATTGCGGAGTCCTGCCTCTTGCTGGTCTTTTATTGATGTCACAGATTTGTTGCCATGTGACTGTGTTCGAAGCGTCCTGATTAACTAATTGTAATGCACCGTAGATCGATATAGATGCAGCTTTTCTTATAATAAATTCTTTGTCTTTCCTGTGCATCTTTGACGCTTGTTGATATACAAAGCTTTTTACGTTCAGTCCTATTAGTGGTATATCCCATTCTTCGTTATCTGTTAATGGTTGAAATTTAAATAAGTAGTCATGTGCTTTTCTCATTACGTTGTAGGCGTGATTGTTAGGCATTTTGTTGAGAATTGTGACGTCCGGCTCTATCAATAAAATGCAAGACATTATATTTAATATTAGTTGCGCCTTTTTTAATCTCATTTTAACTACGTCCACCTGTTTCGATTGTAAGTTGATGGTGACTAGGAATTCTGATATTTGCGCTGCTATTTGATTTCTCCACAGGTTCTTTAATTTGCCTTGTGCTGAATGGAGAAGAATGTTGTCATGACAGTTGCTGGGGAGTCACGTCTTATGTTTGATTGTTTGCATAACCAGCTTGAAAGTTTCCTCATATTTCTTGTCTTCCCACACAGTTGTTTTAAGCCTATATTCTAGTTGCAGGAGTAAAACAGTGTTAATAATGTAGATCGCTTGCGCATGTGTTATGTGTTTGTGTCTAATCACCCCTACTATTGTCGATATCTCTTTCTTTACTATAGCTTCTATGTGTTTGTCTCCTTTGTCTGCTTTGAACTATACTCCTAGAATGCGTATTGGAACTGATCTCTTGTTGACAAACACTTTGTCATTATTTTTCCCTATCTCCAAGAACCTTTCATTTTCGTTGCTTTCTTCCAGATTTACAATGATAATTTCAGTTTTTTCCCCATTAATTTTTATGTCATTGATATCAAAAAATTCGTCCGCAATTAGTAAAATTTCTTCTGCTTCATTTTTACTTTTGGCGATCCATTGTGTGTCATCTGCATATGCCGACATGGCGGTTCGTACTGTTATTTTCCGTTTATTATTATTAAAAATGTTATCTGGCCAATTTAGCTCCATGCAGTAATGTAAAGCTTCATCTTCCTGTATTCTATGGAGAAGGGGATCGTAAAAAATTTTCCAGATCAATAGGGATATAACCTCCCCTTGGTCTATATCATCGCATGCAGTGAAAATATCAGTTACACCGTGCGCTATGATGATCTTGATCTTACAGTTTTTGTAGATATTTATGATGAAATTAATAGTGGATGGTGGTAATCTAATTCTCTCCAGAGCTTTTTGCAAAGGAACCATTCCAACGCTATTAAAGGCTTTCGCCATGTCTTGAGCCACTATCCATACTGTCTTATTCTCTTCACGAGCGTCTTCTAGAATACTATTAATTATTGAAAGTGGTGCTGATATAGATTCGCCTGATAATCTCGCGTAATTTGGTCCTTTTAAAATTTCGTATTTGCTGAGAATATTTCCTAGGCGTTTTGTGGTAATTTTGACTGCACATTTACGCAGGCACTCAGTAAGTAAAATTGGTCTCGTTCTTGCTAGGTTAAAATCCCAATCATAAGTCTTAGGGATCAGATACAATTGAGAGATTTTCCATTTCATAGGTATGTTTTGTAACAAATAACACAGTCCTGTGTATTACCTGAATAAGTCATTGGCTTTTGCACCAGCTTTCTTGATTAATTTATAGCTGATGTTAGAGATGCCTGGTGCTGATTTATCGTTCATAGTTTCAAGCATCTCATACCACTCTTGTTCGGTTGGTATATTATTTAAGTATTTGTAAATTTCTGGGTTTATGTCTTTCCATGGTTCATATATTTCTTTCCACTGTTCTGGAAGGTTCTCAAATTTATGATTTCGTGAGCGGAATAGGGATGAATACGCGTTAATCGCTTCTGTATGGACTTCTTCTTTAGAGTTCAGCAATATTTCTTCTTGGGTATCAGTGAGTATGCGTATTCTGTTCAGATTGATTTTTGAGTATATTTTGTCTAGGATGCTATTAATTATTTTCCGTTGATCCTTAGTAATCATACTATTTCTTTCCTCTATCCTTTTCTTTATTGATGTTTCTTTGATTGCCTTGTCCTTTATTTTAATTATTCTTCTGACTATTTTCAGCCAGTTTCTCGTTTCGCATTTCCATGTGTGCCAGTCTGTGTCTTCCATTATCTCTGCTATATTGGTTCCGTAATATTGGTTGAACGATTTAATTCCTTTTGATGTGTTGCGTAACTCTACCCCCCTTCAATTCATTTTTATATAATTTCCTCATTATACTTCTAATATATAATAGGTCCTTACGTTCTTTAGAGAAATTTTCAATTTCTTTATAATTCCTATTAAAGTTGGTTTTGACACCGCCTATTTTCTTGTGTGGAATGTATTTAAGCGCGGCCTGTTGTATGCAGTTACATATGATGTCCCATAATTTATTTAGTGTATCCTCATTTTGTCCATGGTTCTCTATATATCTGAAGGCTTTATGTTTCTTCAGAAGGCCATTAAGGTATTTTTCATATCTGTTCCACTGTTCATTTGTGGTGTTCTCATAGTCATATACAATACGTGTTGAGCCCTTTTCCGCTCTTCTACCTTCTTTGTTGCTAGTGACTATTATATTAGTGAAAGAGATTTCTGCGAGTGTGATGTTGTGATCACTATTTGTAATGTCAATTAACTGGTATATGTGACTCTTTCTTATGTTAGCTTCAAGTTTAGAGTCCGCTCATATGTAGTCAATTCTAGTTGATGTATTTTTGTTTCTCCATGTGAAGCATCTCTTTTTGGGATTTAGTTTTCTGTATATGTCCGTAAAAAAGGTATTGTCTAACCACGTAATTACGTTTAAAGGTTTTTTTCTGAATTTGGATGGGCCGCTATAATCTAGTGTTCTGTTCAAATATGAGTTAAGATCTCCTATCAGAATGTAATACCTATTTTTTTTACTGTGATTAGTGAATTCTTTTTTAATATAGCTTGTTAGTTCACTTTGTATTTTCGCGTCTGATAGTGGTATGTATATTGCACCTACTATGAGCGTGCAATTCTTGAAGAGTAACCAAGCTTCTATGTAGTATGCACCTATTCTATTGACTTTTCCAATGTGTTTTTCCCATTTCTTGTTAATCATTATGCAAACTCCTGACCCTTTTATCTTGTTGTCTTTGTTAGTCCAGAAAGAGGTATATTCTAGTGTTTGTTTATTCCAAAATTTTCCGTGTTTTCTATCTCTATTTGTTTCGCATAT
>QZLH01000769.1:10162-31533 GCA_003833135.1 Oehlia diaphana | reverse complement strand
TTCGCGTCTGATAGTGGTATGTATATTGCACCTACTATGAGCGTGCAATTCTTGAAGAGTAACCAAGCTTCTATGTAGTATGCACCTATTCTATTGACTTTTCCAATGTGTTTTTCCCATTTCTTGTTAATCATTATGCAAACTCCTGACCCTTTTATCTTGTTGTCTTTGTTAGTCCAGAAAGAGGTATATTCTAGTGTTTGTTTATTCCAAAATTTTCCGTGTTTTCTATCTCTATTTGTTTCGCATATACCTATTATATCAGCTCCTTTGTTTGAACAGTATTCTATTAGTAAATTAAGTTTGGAATAATCAGAGTCCAGGCTGTTAATATTGTGTCCCATGAATGTTAAATTGTATATGTTGTTGTTATATACATTTCATTTTGTTGCGTGTAGTTATTCTCTGTCTGCTGTGTATACGTCATGTTTCTGTCTTGAATGTTTTATTTTTGGGAAGTGTTGGGCCGTTGTTCGAAATCTCCCTCTTCTGTTTCTACTTTACGTGTAGTTTCTGTTTCTTTGTTTGTTGTTCTCAATGATAGGAGTTTTTGTTTAGACCAGCTAAACAAATTCTTTATTGTTTTGTATGGCATTGTCGTTCGTCTATTTAAATCTTTTCAATTCTTATGACCTTTTCTTTTATAATCTTATTAGTTATTATTTAAAAATTGTAATAATAAATAGAGACTTGAAGTTTCTAATCATATCGTAAAGTTTATATATTAATTTATATATTATTATATTATATTTTATATTAATAATAATTTAATTTTTACAGTTCTAAATATTAACTATACTAATATTAATATGAACAATCCTTTATTAAAAAATCAATTTGTTATTGCAATTTTTAGTTTAACACTTTTGTGTTGCATATATTATAGCAATATATTATAAGGTATATAATTACTATGCTTATCATAAAGGAAAGGTAATATAAAACTCCAAACCAGAGATGATAATTTTATGTAATTGCATAATATTATATAAAATGAATAATTATGTGATAAATATATATTTTAATTAATCACATCATAAGATCATATAATTTGGATCTTCTTGTATTGAAACACATAATCTGCAGTAAAATATTAGTTTTTTCAAAGGTTCTAATTATCATTATATGATGTTATATTCTTGTTATTAAAAATAAATTTGCATTTTAATGATGGATAAAGCAATTTTTTATAAATAATAAATATATTTCACCAAATAATATTACATAATATAAGAATTTTTGAAAAAAATTAAATCACATATTTTAATTTTAGTATATACATAATTTATATTTGAGTATATTATAAAATCATCGTTTCTGCTCTAAATATTATTAAAGCAACTCAGATTTTGTATAACTAAAATTTTAAAAACTGATATTTCAGTTAATATTACACCTAAAAAGATAAATTATATATCAAAATATTTGTTTTATTAAGACAAATCTAATAAGTTAAAGATTATTAGAATCCAATTACTGAATTTCAAGATGAAAAAATTTGACATATAATTTTATACATTCATTTGAAACAGAAATTAATTACAGTCAGACCTCTATAATTGTATAACTGTATGCATAATTTTCAAAATAATGCATTTAAAGAGAATGTGCATTTATAGAGGTAAAATAATTATAAATTATATAAATTTAGGATCAAATCAAAGGGTGCATTTAGAGAGAATATACAATCTAACCTCAATATACTGATAGTTTGTCAAGGAAGGTTATAGTTTAAATAGTGATGTTCAGTAGCTATAAGGTGATGAAATAAAAAATTAATTTTACTCTAGGAGTCAGATTTTTAGAGCGAAGTTTATAAGACGTCTTAAATGTATGTTACTATAGTAGGTCTCAAATTCAGGTTAAAACTTAAATAGAAACTAGTTGATTAGTACCGTAAAATCTCGAATTTAAGCACCTACTGAATTTAAGCACTTCTGTTACTTTTGCTGCAATAACTGTATAAACTAAAATCTAATACCTCTAAATTTAAGCACTCCCAAATATAAATTTTACGGTACAAAATTGCATAGTATGATATATCAAAATTTTATTTTTTTTTTAATAATTTTTTTAAAAAATTATTTTGGCATAACAAAACTCTTTTATACACCAGTGTTAGTTAATAAAATTTTTTGTAAATAATAATAAAATAACTATATAATCACGAAACATTTTTAATTTATTTCCCTTTTTTTAAGTTAAAATCATTTATTTCAGCCTTTTTTAAAGACACTTTTTTACAATGCTCCTTTAAGTTAGCCCGAAAAAAATATTTTTCTTATTGTGGAAATACCTGATAACTTTAACGAACGGACTTAATTAATATTAAGGTAAATTAGAAAGGGAAAGGGTATAGGTTAAGAAATGTAAATAAGAAATATTCTAAGCCTTAACATTTCTTTCTTCTTTTTTAGGGACACTAGCGGCACTAACTTCTTGGAACTTAAATGGACTGAAAGGTAAATTAGATACTTGTTTTTTGTTTAATTTAAGTTTGAATTTTTTTTTAATATTTTCTTTTGTATTAAGAACAGCTTTGGATTTTTTGAATTGAGTGTGAAGAGATTATGCTGAACTATGACAATAAACTCATTAACAATATCGAAATGAATGTAAGAAAATTTTTTATTTGGTTATTTAATTGCAGACAATTTCAACATCATCACCTAACTCTTCTAAATTTTCTTTTTCATACTTAGCAATCAATCTATCAATTTCTTTATAGACCATATCATCCTCTGACCCATCCAATAAATTTGAAATAGAACATTTTTTAAATGAATTAAAAATAATTTGATCTGAAATGGCATCCCAAGATCATTTGACCCATTCACATACTTCACTTATTTTTGCTTTTTTTAAGTTACCCCTTTCAGTTATATCTGAACCACCTTTACACATCCATTCGTATCATTCTTTTCGTAAATTATCTTTAAAAGGTTTGTTTATCATCTACATACACTAATCAATCCTGCAGGAATAATGGCTAATTGAAAATTATGTTATTTAAATTTAGCTTTAATACTTTCTTCCAAGTGACTATGAAAAGAATCATACAACATCATAGCAGGTTCTTTTGACAAATTTTCAGACATTCGAATTTTAAATAAAAAATCAATGTAATTTTTCATTAAATCTGAAGTCATCCAACCTTTATCTTGAAACTAACAAATAACACCTTTTGGAATAACTTCACCTCTTAGAAGTTGTTTACCCTTAAAAATACATATTGGTAGATATTTTGTTCCATCTATAAATAAGTATAATGAACTTATTAATTCAATATATAAAATAATTAAAGTAAATATAAAAAAATAAAACTTCTTACCTGCAGAACAAGTTAGAACTACGGTAAAATAATTTTTATCATTTCCAGTAGTACGAATATGCACTGTTTTATCACCTTTATTATTAACAGTTATATTTCCTACCATGTCAAACTACACAGGAGTTTCATCCATATTAAAAATACTATTCAAATCAAAATTATATAGTGTTCTCAGTCTTATAATATATTGTCTAAATTCATCTAATTTTTCTTCTAAATCCTCAGGCAATTTTTGAGAAATTTTGGTTCTTCTCCTTAATGACAATCCAAATTATTTTATAAAAGAATTAATCCAAGAAAGATTTTCTTGGAACTTGTACTCTTCCACTGGATATAATGCTTGAATTGAAGATTCTTTAAGAATTTTACATATTTGTAATCTTATGGAGATATAATTAACAGCAAACTCTTTTTTCTGTTGTTTTATTATTCAACTGTATAAAATCTTTTCTGCTTCAGGATAAAAAGCTTTTCTTCCTGGAGTTCCAGAACGTTTTTTCTTTTTATTTTCCTCTTTTCATTTAGAATTTTGTCTTATTCATCTTCCTACCATAGGTGCGTCTAAATTAAAATGCTTTGCTGCAGCATTTCTTCCATTTTCTTGGGTATACTTAACTACTATTAATTTTTCTTTAAGTGAATATGATGTACGTTATCTTACATCCACTTTTTTACGCATTATTTCTACTAGAAATATTGTCAAAACGTGTGAAGAATTTTTGAAAGAAATAGGAGTAAGATGTATAATGTTGATTAAAAAAATTAATAGTAAAATCAAAATTAAGCATTGTTACCAATTTTGTCTATCACATGACTGCAAAAAGGAAGTGCTTAAATTTGAGATTTTACGGTTTTTGTTAGTTTAGAATCAGGTACCTGCAACTATAATTATAAATTTCTGTATATTTGTATTGTTCTTTACAAATTTTATCGCTAATAAAAAATAAAAAACAAAAAACAAATCAGCCTATATATATACTGATAATTGATATATACTGATGAATTTCTTTTGTCCCATTTCACAACTAATAAAAAAATCTCATTATACTAATATTATATATAATTTCATGATATAATATATATCACTATAATTCCTTTATCTCTTTATAGTAATGTATAACAACATATACTAATATTTTAATTAAACTGATACTTAATTTTACCTAGTACTATAAATTTGGTTAAGTTAATGATCATATGAGTTTTAAAATTGTTATTGGTTGGCCAAAAAGTTAACCATAATGCTGCCAAGAACTAGATTTTGGGTTGCATTATAATTTGCTAATAAATTACATGTACTGATATTTTGATATACTGATATTTTTTTTAAAAAAAGCTGTATCAGTATATAGACATAGTGGGTGCAATTATAGAGGATGCAATTATAAAGGTCTGACTGTATAAGGTTTATATAAATTCAGATCTGAGTTTTTTTAGTAATGTCAGGGATCCTTAACAGATTTTGACAATTTATTGTATATTACACTTTATGTGTTTTTACCAATTCATCATATTTTTTTGGTTTAACTACCAAAAAATCAAAAATTTTTACACATCACCATTCTGATAATATAGTATATTATTTAGTAAATACAGATATTGTTGTAGCTGAAAATTCTTTAAATTTGAAAGATTTTGGAAAAATCATATATAATTATTTTAATTGTGGAAAAACAAAGGTGGCAATGGTTTAATAATAGCAATATTTATAGATACTATTAAAATTTGTGTAGAAAATAAGCCAAAATAAATAAGACTAAGATTTTAAATTTGTGTATTTTATATTATATTTTTAAACTAAGATTAAGTTTATGTAGCGTTACTATGAAAAAAAAAAATGTATAGAGTTAATAGTAAACGTATGCCAATCATTTGTGAGTTATATTAGTATTGTTTAGCGTCCTGTTGATACTAATCACGTTACATGACAATCAATTCAAAATTATGCCAAATATGTAGTGCCGGCCAGAATTATAAAAAAAATTGATAAAATACTGGTCGAATTTATTAAGAAATTATCAATTTAATCTTTGGAAAAATATTGATTTCGTCATTTGATTTTTTTTTTATTATTACAGAAGCAGTGGAAAAATAAAATTTTCAATATTATAAACTGATGATTTTTTGATTTGCGAATATAAATGGTAATTGTATAAATCACATGATGGGAATTTTCACGTAGACGCAGTCTTTAATATTCTTGAGATTCGATCAATTTAATATAACTTAGTTATAGCTCGAGATGACAGATTACACCGATTTCGACAACGACGATGAGTTTTTATATGGTGGGATCGACGAGCAAACTGTTGAACCACAAACAGCAATAGAGGGTGAGATAATGTTGAGTTCAGAAAATTGTTCTACTTCTTTTATTTCAATTGCAATAATATCATTTTATAATTTGGAAGCTGTTTTGAATGCTGATGTATAAGGTCAGCTAGAAATTTTTCTTTAAAATTCGTTGGATGCTAATTTTTTTGTATTGGTGTTTAATAGAGGGGTATTCTAAAAATAATATAAAAGAAGTCGTTGTAGAAGGTACGATAGAACCAACCCGGTTCAACTTATATAGTATATTCATAGTTTATTCCTTTTATATTTGTTTAATTAAGTTTAATTATTTATATTATAATCTTAAAAAATTTTGTATATTATAACAAAATCTAATAAAGAATTTGTTTTTTTCTTCTTTGTTTACATGTCAACTTTTTATCTGATGTTTTTGGTTTGATTGGATCAACGAAATAATACGTACATTATACATAAGACGACGACTTCTTTGATATGTATGGTGGCGGGACGAAGTATGTTATGTTTTGATTAATTTAGGTCACTTGCTGACTCTTTTATAAATTATTCATATTTTGGAATCATTTGATGTTTTAAGTCATGATATCAGCAATGCCAATGAAGCCTCTAAAGATATAAAACATGTAGAAGTAGACTCAATGTATGTGGTGCTCTTTATACGAATTCATATTTTATACTTGATCACTGAAATCTAATAAATTATACACAACTTCGCATTTAAAAAGAAGACCAGGGCAGGACCATGATATTTACTACCCTCCGATAATTGAAGACTTTGAAGAAAATTATAACATCCATGATGATCAAAAAACTCAGGGTACATACGATGTTCATGATAAACAAGATGTTCATAATACACAAAATATTCCCGATATTGAAAGCACGCAAGCTAGTCAGGATATTCAAGAAATGCAAGTTAACCAAAATACCCAGAGCGATAAGAATAACCAGAATAACCAGGATGACCAGGATGACCAGGATGACCAGGATAATCATGACATCCAGGAAGATCAAGATATTGATCCATTAGAGTTGTCAGCAGAAAATGGAAATTTAGTGGATTCATCAGAAGAACAAGAGCAAATAGTTAAAGAGAAGATAGAGGAGGATGATGAAGAGGAGGAGGAGGAGGAGGAGGAGGAAGATAGTGATGAATCTGTAATTACAATTTATAATGCACATTTTATATATTATAAACTAAGTTTAATAAGTTTAATTTTTTGTAAAGGATGATATTGAAATTATAATGGATGCTCCGCCGAAACCGACAGACAACGCTGCAAGGTAAGAAATAAATAAATATATTTAGCATCGTTTTGTTCTAATATTTTGTTACGTTTTTTTTATTTAGAAATTCTCTTATTATAAAGCCCAACTTCAATAAGCAACTTGGGTCGCGACATGGTGAGCATAGCGAATATTTTATGGTTTAACTGTATATTAATTGTTCATTATGTTATATTACGTTTTTTATGGAGAGTATAGAAGGTGGACAAGCCTCTTCAAGTCGCACCCCTGGTGTAGATATTAACGCTATTGGAACAATTGATGGGACCAGTATATATGACGTTGATTTAGACTCATTTGAAGATAAACCTTGGAGAAAACCGGGTAAATTGTTAAAATTACAAATAATGAAGTCCGTGGATTATTATCGAGAATATTAATTTTAATTATAAATAGGTGCGGATATCACCGATTATTTTAATTATGGGTTCAATGAATATACTTGGAAAGCATATTGTGCGAAACAGAAACAAATGCGTGAAGATCAGCATCAACGCAAGAAAATACATGCAAGTTTTCTTTCATTTGATTAATCTTATACATATATTTTAAAATTAACATTAATTGTAAATTATTGAATATAGGTATACGAATCTAAACAAGAGTTGAATAATTTGCCACCTGAACTGCAATCGATTAGTCAACCTCAACCGGGGGGACAAGACCATAGTAGATTTCAGCAACAACGTGGACGAGGTAAATATTCAATTATTTCAACTATATTTTTATTGTATATTGTAAACATTGTCTAAACAATTTTCTTAGATTTCAAACATGTAGGACGTCGTGGACGAGATCAAGATGATTCGGTAATTCAAGTTGTCTCAAGTGAAAGAGAAGCAGCATTGGAAGAATTAGAACCAATGTAAGTTGATCTAATTTAAAATATAAGCGCGACACAAATTGGCTTTCCATTAATTCCCTTTTTAAAAAAAATTAAGTCCACCTCCGTCGATGGATCAAAATGAGGAATTTAACATGGAAGGAGGAGGTGGATACCCACAAAATTTTTCAGGTTATAGTTCGTTGCATTTCTTTTATATTACTGGTTTATTTGTAAATTGATATATCTTTTTTTTAAAAAAAAATTAGGAAACCCGATGGGAATGGGAATGTTTCCTCCACCGGTAAATCACTTATTCGAGTTTTTTTTTTTTTTGTTCTTTTGTAATAAATAAAATTTTTTTTTTATTAGGAAATGGGTGGCCCCATGGGACCACCGCCATTTTTCGCTGATATGCCACCAACTGGTCCAATGGGTTTTGATCCATCATACAGAGGTCAACCTATGCGAAATATGATGCGTCCTGGGGGAATGCCAGGTGGAATACCAGGTATGCCAGGTATGCCAGGGATTACAAGGGGTATGCCCCCTAACATGCAAGGTGGTATGCCTGGAGGAATGCCAGGTGGTGTACCCGGTATGCCTAGAGGTATGCCTGGAATTCCCGGAGGAATGCCCGGAGGTATGGTCGGACGAGGTCGTGGAATGCCAATGGATGAAAGGTAATAAGAAATATTCAATTAATCTAAATTACATTCTTACATTTTCGTATTTCATATTTCGTTTAGGCCATTTTATTCAATGGAAGAACCAAGTGAGCATTCTTTTTAATCTACATATCAAAATAAGAATAAAATAAAAATAAAAATAAAATTCAGTATTATAAGGAATTGTATATTAAAATTTATATATTTAGCATGGGAAATGGAAAATCGCAACTCTCCATCTTTTCGTCCCGGACATGGTGGATTTCAAGGTAGACCACCAACTGGACCAATGTTAGGTCCAGGTGGAAACAGATCAGATTATCATGAGTGGGAACATTCTCCACCTCCAGATGCGCCATTTGCACATAGGATTCGACCTTTCCGTCCACCTACTGGACCTGCTACTCATACTTCTTCAGTAAATAGTCCAAGTTCAGATAGGGGTGATGAGGAAAGGGGTGGTGATAGGAGTGCATCAGGAAGTGTTGAAAGATCACATGTATGTAAATTGTGTATTGTCTATACATTTTTCATGGTCTAATTTCTTTTATTATAGGGATATACGCGGAGAGAAGATGAAAGATGGGATGGGTAAGTCATTCTGGATATTTATCTTATTATCATATACTAAACATAATATTTTGAATTGTAGATCACGAAAAAGAACTACTGGAGAAACTCCACGTGACGACGACGAATTTAGGGCAAAGCGACGACATTAAACATTTTATTATAAAAACCTTTTTATGTGTTTTACGTAATCCATAAAAAAAATTAATTTTGTGCAGATACTTAAATTTAAAAAAGACACTCAATTTTTGATATCAAAAATTATACTAATTTTTTAATGTATATATTATCTATTCAAATCAGATTGAAATCATTGCGGTAATTATTTGTACTGTAGAAATTCTTTATAACTTATTGAAATAAAAGATTGAATTCTGCTATTAGATAATGAACAAAAGAAGGTAGCAATATATATTGATCTCTATTTAAGGAAACATAATTTATGCTCGTAACATTGGACAAAATAGAGCTTAAAATCGCGGATTTGATTTCTCAATAGCAGATTTCAAACTTATAAATACCCATTTTGATATACCTGGTTTGATCCAGAAAACATATATTTCGCTAATGATAAATAATAATTATCTGTTATCAACTATAAGCAATTCCCCTTACTTTTGAATTTTTCTTTTAAGCCTGGGTTCTTGAACGAGCTTTTTTTGTACGTGTATCCTCAAATTTTTTCTTTACTAATCTATTATGTTTTTGAATTGATTTACCTTTTTTATGTTTGTATTTACTATTCACACGAACACCTTCCATTAACTCCTTTCCAAATTTAGCTTTTCCAATTTTTGATTTACTTAGCTTACTAACATGATTTCCCTTCTCACATCTCATCACTCGAATTTTTCGAGTGCCAAGCTTTGTATCATTTAACTTGAGTGCAAGCTCAACAGAAACACGTTCCTGTATTTGTATGAATATTAATATAAAAATATATGTTAATAAAAAGGAAGGTTTTACTTGCCTTAAATTGTACATATGCAAATCCTTTTCCAACATTAGTTTTACTATCCCTCACAATTCTAACATTTTCAATTTCCCCACAACTTTCAAAGTATGACCACAATTCTTCCTCTTGTGCATCAAAAGCCAAACTGCCAATGAACACAGTTCTTCTTCTGTCATGATTCTAAATTTTTTAAAAAATACCTTTAATATGTGTATAGAAAATATGTATAGAAGAAATGATTTATGATAAATAAAAAAGGCATACTTGAGGATTGGCCACAGAGTCAACGCGTAGATGCTTCCCAAAAAAAACTTGGGAATTCATAGCGATTGCTTGTTGAACGGATGATTTTTCTTTATATACAATGTATGCATTAAGAACATCTCGTTCAGGGTGAAATTTGCCCTTGATAAAAGCAAGCTTACGAGGAAGCAGTTCGGAAAATGCCTATAAGAAGAATTTACTTCTTAACTTTATAAGAAATAAAAATACTTTCAAATACGAAACTTACAATTGAGCGAAATCGCACACTTTCGATTTTTCCGAATTGAGAAAAAATGGTCTTTAACTTTTTATGGTTAACCTATGATATAAATAATGCTTAATAACATGATTATTAACTAAATAATACATTGAAAAAAATACATACCTTTTGAATAACCGAAACTGGTAAATTCCCAACAAATATTGTTCTTTGCAAGCGTTCGGGATCATCTTTATTAATCACACTGGATAATTCATTTTTATGTTGACCATTATCCACAATATTCATAGTTTTTGAATCTTTTGTCGAGATTTTTGTTTCATCTAATATAGTATTCTTCTTGCATATCTTCTTGTCAGAGTTAGATTCATCAGATGCAATATCCTTTGTAACTTTAGTCCTCTTATGAGACTTCGAATCTCTTGCTGGACGTTTACGTTTAAGATGTTTTTCGCAATTCAAATTATTTTCTTCATTTATTTCACTAGAAGCTTTCTTCGATGTAAATTTTTTACAAATCGTAAATATATATCAAACATGAAAATTCCGAATCTAATTATCAAACTTACTTTGTATGAAGTCTTCATTTCTTTTTTCATAACCTTTATTTCATAATTTTCTTCAATGGGTTTGTTCTTAAACTCCAATTTCTTATTATGAGATGCTTCCTCGTAGACATTGTTCACGTCTTCAAGGTGACAACCGTGATTGGCATTCTTCCAAAATTGATTCTTTTTACGTGAAACAGGCTCCACATTTTCAAAACTAAGAATTTTGACTTTATTTTCTATAAAATTAATAGATACTTCTTTGGATATTTGGGCCGGTCCAGCCTAATAAAAAATAAGTAGTTATGTACAAATTTTAAAGCTATTTAAGAAAATTTAATTCTTACACTGTTTTTAAACAAAGCGTCAAGATCACTATTAAGTTCTGAGGATTTTGATCCAAGTATATAGTGTTGCAAGGAACCTGGAGTGTAATCCGACATCTAGATCTAAAAAGCTCGAAGTTATTAAACAATGGAAAAAAAATTAACAGATCTGGATAAAAAAACTGTCAATCTGGTAGATTACACATGGCCAATAGAATGATGACCGCATAATTTAGAGTTACTGCATTTTAGTCGCAATGCTTATCAAATTCAAAAGTCTTGTGTATCATAAGATCAGTGAAATTGTACAAATTTCTCCTCAATGGGTGGCTTTGAACTTGCATATTGTGTTCAAAAATTTCATACGTCATTCAAATGGGTTTATATTATGGCACTTCTCCAAAATTCATCCCACTCATTATTATTTGGTTTTGGACGTATTCTTTACTAAATTGGTCTTTTTTATTTCTCAAGAAACTGAACACTTTATTCTTGTATAATATCAGGAATATCACTTAATTAATATTTTAATCTTTGACTCCTTCTTTCTTTCCGCTTTTATTATTTTTTTTTTTTTTATACCAGTATCTACCAGCTTGATGCTGCAATCGACATCAATGGGTCGTTCACTTGAAAATAGATTTGACAAACAGACCGAAAGTCAAGAACCCTTCAAACCTGGAACGACCTTTTCAATCGAAAAGGAAACTCCCAATAGCCAAATTGGTTCGGACATAGAGTTGGAGGTAAAGAAACCTCCAGTTTCCGAAAAGTCAGAACATACAAAAAGCGAAAGGAATGGTATTAAACCTAGAGCAACAAATTCTTGGAAAAATAATGTTGAAGAAGAAGTACAAAACGGCACAACTAAAGAAACTAATGGAAACACAACACAACCTGTCAGTGGTGATTCTCCGGACACCAAAACAATTGATAAGTCTGATAGTCCTATGACGCTCTCAACACCCAATGAATCGTCCGAAATGTCAGAATCACCACAAGATGATACCAAATCCAAGGCTCTCATAGTTCCAACTACATCCGAAGATGAAGTTCACACAATAAATGAAAATACAGAAAATAATAATAGAGCTAGAAAAAAACGACGCTATGACACTAGAGTTGAAAATGGGAATGAAGAAAACGGTTCCATGCCAATAGGAAATAATAAGTCAGGAGGCATGCCTCTTTTTTTTTTATTTATTATTTGTCTTTATTCAATATTTTTTTTTTTTTTTTTTAAAAAAAAATCTTTCAAGTCGATTTGATCTATCCATAATTCACAAAAAAATTTGTCCAATAACTTACCCGCAATGTAACGTAGTACTGTGACGTCATGAAAATTTTCGGCGCAGTTTCGAAATAGGCTGCGGTGATTCTTACTGTGCTTAAATCTTCAGACTTATTTATGTTTTGTTACTTCATTACAGAGCCAGACGAAAATGAAAAACCTCGAGCCGAAGTACAGAGTGATATGAAAAAAGTAGAAATTGAATTTGCGCAGTTGAGAGACCAGTAAGAATATTAATATTATATTTTCTCTTTTTTATCTTTAAATTAAATGTATTTTTGTGTTAGATTTTATCGTGAACAAATTGGAGAATTAGAAAAGGAAGTCGACATGATAAATCAAGGTGAGGGTGTAGTCTTAATGTTAAATTAATAAATATTCAAAATATATTTAATTTTATTTACGTTCGATGAGATTATCAATAAATAACCTTGGTTTATTTGATTTTGAAAAGGAACTCACCAGGAATTGATCTCTCGTATGAAAGAAATTGAGCAAAAAAAGAAAAGACGGTTAGAAATTGCAGAATCGAGGAAGAGATATCAAGTAATGCATTGTCAGAAACAATATGAAGAAGCTGAATATATGGCAGAATGTGAATTCATGGTAGTGTACTATGAGCTTTATAATAATAAAAGTAAGATTACTTATCCAATTTTTTTTAAAAAAAAATTATTTAGTCCGACAAATTTGAAACAAAAAGGAAAAAGCTAGACGATATGGAAAGTCGAAAATGGAAAATGATCAGAGAAAAAAATCGTCTGGATGTATTAGGCCGAATAGGTTAATATTAAAAACATAATTTTTATCTTACATATCCTACTTTCATATTGAATAATTATTCAAATAAATCAATCTTGTTTATAAATAGAGTGCTCCGGACCTGACCATAATCAATTAGCGCATAGGAAGAGTAAGAAATTAACAAATGTAGCAGAATTAAAGTATTTGCAAGCGTATGGCTTTCCAGCAGATATCCTTAACTTTTGATTAATGTTAACTCCATAAATACACCAACGGACTATCTTGTAGGTCATAATTCTGATTAATAATAATAAATTATAGACTTCTCCACACAGAATTAGGACCTATAAATAGGTCGCTGGTGTGTTTATTAGAGATTACGTGTATTTATTTTTGTCCTTAACTGAAACTTACCTTCAATGTTAGATTCATTAGATAAGTCCGAAATTGACGAAGATTTAATATTATTAGGGGTAATTACAATTCGATCTTTTTTTATTCCATTTTATATGTAAATACTAATAATTTATTACAATATATAAATTCAAGATTGCAAGGGAAGATGAAGCGCAAGGTATGTTAAATATCTGACCAAGAGTATATGTACACCTCAAATCATACTTAACTGTTTAAATACGCAACACATTGCTATGTAATCGAATAAATCATAGCTGTTGCTACATTATCTTCATCTTTATCACCTAAGATAAATACCATTTCAGGACCACCAATTCTGGATAATTGTAATAATACATCCCTTTCTGAGGCGGACAATGACATATATGCTGAAGGAGATAAATTTCAATATTTTGGACGATGGTTCACCAAAGGTGACCAAGTTCTTATTAGTGATTCATCAGGGGGACGCTATACAGCGAAATTTGTCACTGCTACAGAATCTGAAGTACATTTGCTTTTATTTTTTATTTTATTTAATTTATTTATTTTTTTGATAAACTGAAGACATAATCTATTTTATTCCAGGTTGTAATACAGCGCCCCGACGGTTCAAAAACACGATTACAAATGAATTTATTGAAAGAAGGAAAACATCAAATTCGTTTAAAGGAATCATAGTTATTGCAATAATAAACTTCAGTTTTTTATTCATTTTACATAAAACCCGGACAATATATATTATTTTACTTCTTTCATCATTTAATATATTACCATCCTTTTATTAGCGCATATAGTCAACAATATAAAATAGATAGGTTATCATCAAAAGAACGTCGGCAAAAAAAAATTCATCAATTCACCATTTTTTATATAGTGCATATATTTTATCTGCAATTTTAAAAATAACTTACTTATTTGTAGTGTACTATCATTCTTTTTCCTTTGTATTATCATAAATTTCTTTGGGGGAGTAAAGGTATCTCTTTTTTTATTTAGCAAAACTTAATGATACATTTCATTGTATATTTTTTCTTTTTATTATTGAAAAATATTAATATCAAAATTTTAGGTTTACCATCAAAAGAAGCACGAATTTTAATAGTTTGCTTATTTTATTTTTATATTTTTTTTTTAAAAAAAAAAATTATTTATTTATTATATTCATTTAGTATAGTAAAAGCTTTTAATTTTCTGATTAGAAAAATTTAAAATTTTATAAATGTTCAAATTTTGGATGGATGGGTGATTTAATTATTGGATTTAACCTTTTTAAACTTAGTATTATTTATTTATAAATAAATCAAAGCATTACAAAAAGGTTTTAAATAAAAACAATATAATAAATCACACGTTTTCTTTTTATATATATGAAATTTACACAAGATGTATGTTTAAAAATAATAATAATAATAATATAAAATTCTAGTATTGTTTAATAACTAATAAAAAGAAAACAATATTTAATAGTCCACCATAATCCTCTATACTTATTCATGTTCACATTGCTTCATTAATAACTTCAAATGCTTTTCTGTAAACATCTAGCATAGTTTTGCATTTTTGTCTTTCACTAGCCAAATTCTCGTCTTCTTGTAACAAATCGGCAAATAATTCCTCCTTATATAATTCTGAAACTAATCTATTCTGAACCGATTCACGAGAATGATTGACTAAAAGATGCATAATAGCCTTCGGAACAATATCTTGAATAGTTTTACGCACAATGTTGAAATATGATGTAATAAGAGAACCTATATAGATGAATTTTTAATACAAAGAGCTCTTCTTAAATACAAGGAAAATAATGTATTAAAATATAATTACGTATTAATTGAGTTTCCATTTCTTCCCGTTCGGTGAGATGAAGAGTATCTTCATTTAAAGACATCTTTAAAAAAAAAAATATTTTTTTAGTTAAATACTCAAATAAGATAAACCCTTTCAAGATAGTTATTACTCTTACATTTTCTAGCTTATCTAAATCTTCAATATCTCTAGAAAAATTTCCACTTCTGCTTGGTACTGGTTGATCAGGCAAAATAGTTCTATCTGTTTTATTTCCACTTCCAAAGAAATACGTTAAAAATGACTCGCGTTGGGCCCATGAAGAAGAGTTCATTCCATTTTGTAGACCAATCATATCTCTAGTCCCGCTAGATTCTTTATCCGAAATTGATGACCCATCATGTATTTCATCTTTATTAATACCATTTACGGATGCATGTATACTACTATTGCTAAAATTGTTTGCCTATAAAAATTTTAGATAACATTTAATAATCTTGATTAACATTATATCTAAATGAAATTTGATTTATCCTACTCTTCTATTGAGTTTTTCGAATTCTCTTCTCTTCTTTTCATTCTTTTTAACAAGATCTGATATAGCACCACCACCGCCAATAAAATCTGGATGATTGGTATTTATATAAGCACGCTGAATGCTAATTAAACTTTCAACATACGAGGAAGTAGGGCCTTGTTGTTCACGAAGTAAATCTGAAACGACCTCAAGAAGTCTAGCTTGCAAACGTGGATAACGACTCAATTCCTAAAATTATTCGAACTAGAATATTTATATATGTATGTGCGTATATATGTTAGCCCACAATTATTCATAAATCATACCGGACTTCCACATCCATGACAGATTTTCAATAACTCTTCATATACGAGTTCAACGCATCTCAAACTTGGTGGTTCAAGTAACCGAATTTGAGGCTTGACTAAAAGATCAAATGCAATTTCCGGGACAAATAAAAAAGGACGCGGACCGGTCGAATTACGGATTGCTGTTCGAATATCTTGTGTTGTAAGATTCCCACAAGGCGCAATTGAGTCTAATGCTGCGCCAAATACGTTATTGAAAATATAATATATTCGAGCACCGCCACATCTATTAAAAGTCTATTAAGAATAAAAAACGGTTTTTTTCTAATGAAATAATAATATCGATCATTTTATAAGGAAAAAGGATACAATTCTTTAGTAGAAATATCTGATGCGGTTCCATCAATTGATGAAACGAAATCATTCGCAAATTTGGTAAGAAGCTTCAATACCAACGCACCCTATTTAAAGGATATTTTTTTCGTGTTAAGTTGTATGCTGAAGTTTTGTTTTTTTTTATAAAAAGAAATGTATAATATATTATTAAAAAAGTTATCTTACCCTATTTGATTTTCCTTCAAGTGTTGGGTCTCCATATGACAAAAGTTCTTGTGAAGTTTGTGTGATTAGAGAATTAATTCGAGTCTTCATATCTGGTAATCGTTCCCGTATATGATTCATGAGAATCTTTTTATTTTTTTAAAAAAAAGTTATATACATATTTAAAAGTTTACAGCAAGTAAGGTAAAAAAAGCTTTTTTACGTTATTTAATGTTTTAGCCAAGAATGGGGTACCACACCGCGAGGCAATATTTTTATAAGCTGGATGATGTTTGAAAAACTCAGCTTCGGCCTTCAATGCTTCGACCATCGGTTTGTTACCAACAATATCTTGCTGACTACGATTAACGACTCCAATGAAACCTAACTTTAAAGGGACAACACGGCCAGTAAGAATTTCTAATGCATTTGTACCAGCGTCCATAAGATCTAATTTTGTTAAGACTCCAATAGTTCGTTTTCCTACATCGAAACGAATACATTGATTTTAATATTTTCATAATTGGCTATAAAAGAAAAGATTCGTGTTTTAGGATTATATTGAGAATTAAAATACCTTCCGGGTCAACTTGCTTTGCGAGTTTTAAACTTTCAGAATTTACTAAATCAACGTTAGCCGGACTGACAGCTAAAATTATACTATATAATTTTGGTATCAAAGTAATGAAGTGATTAGAAAAATTTGAAATAAACGGTCAAAACACAAAGTTATTGCGAAATTTTAAATCATACCTATTCGGTTTAGATATATACTCATAGATTAAACTTCTTGTTTGTTTTTCAATGTCCGTAGGTTGGTCACCTAGTAAAGAAATTATTATTTAACATCTAATATATTATGAAATGGAAAATTGAAAACATTAAATAAAAGAAAGGAAAGGAAAGTAAAGGAAACATTACCAATTGGAATCTAGGTTTACATGAATAATGGCAGAATATATAAAAATTAATGATAAAATAGTTCATATCAAGAAATATAATTTTGCATGCAACGATATTGAACCTTTGTTAATCCCGGAAGATCCACCAAAGTTAAATTAAGAACATTAGGCGAATAAATTTTCAAATTAATTGGAGATCTTGATATTCCCTTATTTTGACCAGCAACTCTAGCAGTTTCTGTTTCGATTTCTCTCCTAATTTCACCAAAATCAGTAAATTTTTGATCTGGAGCATGTAAAAATTCCCCATACTCTTCTTCGGTGTTTTGAATATTAATAAGCTGAAGAACTAAAGGTCGTCGAGTAACAATTCCATTACCGCGAGGTAAGAAATCTCGCTGTACAATGTTCTCAAGTACTGAAGATTTTCCGGACGACTGTGATCCAACGACAATGATTTGAGGAAGATCTACAGTATCACTACCAATCGTGCTAAAAACGTCTTGGAGCTTATTGACCAAAGGTATCAAGTCATTCATCATAAGGGAATTTAGGCTTTTAGATCGAATTTAAAAGAACGCTGAGAAATTTTTAACAATGTTCTTCACTTCGGTCAATCGACGTAGATCGCACGCACTCTAGCAACTAGTAAAATAAGTTATGCAAAAATGTTCTGATAAAAAAGTAATATATCAAAATTGTTACTGATAAAAGAGACTTCAGAATTTTTTTTTGATGGCACATCAGTTTGTCATGTACGATATTTTGATGTTCCCAGAGAAACCATAAATGACGTCACAGCAGGTGCTAAATTTACCATTTAAACTGGCCAACCTTATTTTAAAATTGTATTAAATTAATATTTTTCCAATTGCAATAAAATTATTATTATTTGCAACACAAAAAAAATAATAGTTATTTTAATCATTTTTTTAATTTTGATTTTTAATTGATATAATATATAAAAGTAAATTTAGTAATGTCCTTTTGTTTTACTAAAACATATTTGCATTTTTTTTTTCTTGTATTAATGATATTTGTAATACTTTATTATATATATATAACTACAAATAATAAAAGAACTAATATATAAAACCAAGCAGATAAAAGCCTAATCTAATAAGAAAAATAACTACTACTTTAATAAAAAAAAGAATTAAGCAAAACTAATTCTGTAATAAAATGTGATATAAAACCAAAATTAGATTAATCTTGACCTTTAAAATGGTTAAAAACTTGAAATAGTTAAAATTAACTTGACTTTAGCCTTCCAAAAGTTAAAATAATTGAATTAAATATTAAATAATAAAAGATATTCAATATTTAGTAATCAGTATACATATTACCCAAATTATTTTGGGTTGCTGTAATTATAAATAAAATTCCAAATTCAATTATGGCATCCCAAATTATTTTGGTATTTTACATAGTAAATTACATATAAACTGAATAAATTATGGCATCCCAAAATAATTTGGGCAGCATATATAGTAATCAGAATCTGATAATTAGTTTATATGAAACTTTAATTAAATAAATTAAATGGTAATAAAATATACTAATATATAGTATTGATATTACTGTAATTATAGCATTTTATTTTTACTTAAATATTAGAATTTTCTTTTTTATACTGAAAAAATATGCTACACAAAAATTTATCTAAAAAATCAATAAATAATTGGTTAATATAAGTGAATTTTTAGCTATTAAACTAGGTAAATTAAAATTAAAAAGAATAAAAAGTAGTTTAAAAAAGCAGTTAATTGTTAAATTATAAAATAAATAAAATTAAGTAATTAGAAAATAAAATTTAAAAAAAAGTTAAAAAAATTTGCAAAAGTTTAACAAAATATAATAATATACTGTATTAAGTATTAACAATTATTGATAAAGTAATTAAAATAATTGCTAGTAAAAAAGTTAAAGCTAATAAAATTTAGGATCACAATCATATTATTATTTAGAGTATAGCAAAGGACTATTTATTGTACAGAATTAGATAAATTTGTAGTATCGGTTTAACTCATGCATTTTTCCTTCTTTCTACCTATGGAGTACGACTAAAGCGAAGGATGGTTGCAGTGGCACCTATCAAAAATTTTTGAGATTCTCTAAGCCATGTCACAGAATTTTCTGGAAAATCTTACTGCTGTGGCTAGTGGGAGCGTGGTTCTTCATGGCTGACGTAGCTCGTATTCCACTTGCCATTCTCATGAAGGACCCCACAAGCTCAGACACGGTTTAAAGATTTCTCAGGGAATCTTGTAGTGCAGGCTGGAAAATCCTGGAAATTTTTAAGCGCTACATTATCACTGCTTTAGCCATACCCCACCTATATCACTATAATTTAGCCCCTACTTATTTCCTTTTATATTTTGTATCACATTTTTTGTAACGCTATATTTTTAGCAACACATTTTGTAACACTTTATCACATTTTTGTAGCCATTAATATATATATATGTAAATTATTGTTACTATTAAACGTTTAAGCGACAGACTTTCAACGGTTTCCATTTTCCTAATAAGTAAAAATGATATCACAACTAAATCTTACTAATTATAACCTACAACTTATAATTTGCAATTTTAAATTTTATTATATTACTGTAATTTTGCAATTATTTAAAAAGCAATTAAAACATTAAATTTAATTACAAATAAATTTTAAAATTTTATTTATAATACAGTCAGACCTCTATGTAATCACCTCCTATGTAATCACAACTCTTTGTAAGCACATGTTTCTCTGTAACTGACTTAAAATTAATTAAAAAACCTTTTTGTAATCACGTATATTATATAATCACTATCACCGAAAATTATTTGTATTGATTTATTAATATTAAAAGCTTTCTTATAATCACATGATTTCTAATTGGTTAATAAAATCGATCATTTGATTTGCATACAGCATATATTCTACAATACGCAGTATTTGTATACGTCACTTTTCTTTCCGAAATTTATCCAAAATTTATCCAAAATTTATCCATCATATACGCGTAATGCGTTTTATTATTATGTCAACTCAACCTAAAAGGCATCGTTCAGCTATTAGTGATGACGTTAAGCGTCAAATCTGTGAATGGGCGGAAGCTAATAAAAATAAAACACACACAGAAATTGCAAAATATTTTAATGACAAGTATCCTAACCTGACAATTGAAAGAAGTACAATATCAAAAATTTTATCACAAAAAGAGAAGTGGAAAACCGTACTGGAAACTGAAAAATCTAATAAAATATTTAAGCATAAACCAGTTAAATTTCCTATGCTTGATCATGCAATGAATATTTGGGTGGAAAATGTTACAGCAGGTGGTGTTATTCTTATAGATTTATTAATTAAAGAGAAAGCAAGAGTTTTTGCACAGGCGTTTGGTATACAGGAAAATCAGTTAAGCTTTTCTAATGGTTGGTTGGATAAGTTTAAAAAGAGAAACAATATTCGAAAATATCATGTACATGGAGAATCAGAAAGCACACCATTGGTATCTCTTCCAGAAGAAAGAGCAAAATTACAACAACTTCTAAGCCGGTTTACTCTTGATCAAATTTATAATATTGATGAAAC
>QZLH01000768.1:9435-47681 GCA_003833135.1 Oehlia diaphana | reverse complement strand
CTGACTCTTTTCAATTCTCTTGTTTGTTTCTTTTGTAGAATTAGTTTTTCATTCCATATTTTATTAAAATCAGATTCTAATACTTCACCTGAACATCAGTATCATTATCTCTGACTCTTTTCAATTCTCTTGTTTGTTTCTTTTGTAGAATTAGTTTTTCATTCCATATTTTATTAAAATCAGATTCTAATACTTCACCTGAATAATATATTTCACTTCCAATATCATTATATTTGTAACAATTATGTAATATTAGACAAATATCTTTTTCAAATTCTTCTAAACTTGTGTATTGATTATTTTTTAATTTCAAATTTATAGTAAATAAATCCATTGGATATTTTATATCCTTGTTTTTAATATACTTTTCAGAATATTTGTAAAATAAATGAGTATAAGATTTATTTTCAAGTTCATAAAGAATATCACAACAAAAGTCAATAAGTTTAGTATTCTTTTTAGGTAATTCTGGTTGTAATGTTTCAGCAGAACTTTTAACTATCTCTATTGGAAGCAATGCAACTGATTGTGAAGTTTCAGAAAGATTTATAACAGTTTTATCTGTCTGATTTGGATGTAATGCACCTGGTTGTAAAGTTTCAGAAAGATCATCATTTTTTGGAAGTGATGCAATGGTAGTATAAGTATTTTCTTTTTTATATTCTATAATAACTTCTTGCCAGAATATTTGCAAATCCTTTTTACGTTGTGAGTATTCTGTATTTGCCTGTTATAAGAAAACAGATTGTTAATTGTATGCCAAATTTTTATTTAGTAGTAAAGAAGGTACATAGCCAATTCCTCCTCCAGAATTAGCAGACTTTACCAGCAACAAAGTAAGGGCACCTGAATTGAGAGCCTGGGGTGGTTACCAGACGAACAAACCCAGTAATTCTCACTAAGTGACTACGACCAGTATTAGGAGTTACCCATACTTTGCAAAATAAAAAAATAACATACCTTTTTTTTCACTGCAATATACCTATTTGGTTCTAATAATTCTTTTGCTTTACACAAAAAACGCTTGTGCCAGGTAATGTCAAAGATTTGCCATTTGGTTAATGTTAATGAAGAATGAGTTAGTTGAGTTAGTGAAGCAATAATAATATCACGGTTAAGATTCAAAAATCTACGATAAGATTTATTTCCTGGTTCATTTAAATATGAAACAAGAGCTTCATGTCCAATATAATCTTCAGTTATACTCATAATTAATTTGTTAAATTCACAAAAATATATATAAGTATTTAAAAAAAAGTAAGAAAAAAAATAATATAGATTATAGAATTAGATTGTAAAAAATTTAATACTAAATAAGTGAGAATTTTATAAAAGTAAAAAATTTAATAAGCGAGAATTTATAAAACCAAAACTAGAAATTAGACATCTTAAATACAAGAAAAATGATATGACTTAGACTGATATATTGTTACAAATTAAGCATTACAAAATATATCAACTTTATCAGTTTGAGCCATTATTACAAAAAATGATTAACTTCAATGAATTTATACACCTTATATGCATATTTTAATGACTTATGACCCATATGATTCATAGCAACTAACTTTTTTCAGTTTGAACCATCAATAAACTATTTTGATGACTTATGAGTCATATGATTTATGGCAATTTGTTATTCTGAGCCATTATTACAATAAATGATTAACTTCAATTAATTTATACACCTTATGATTCATAATATTTTCTGATGAATACTATATTAGTATAGTAATAATAAATATATAAATTGTCAAAACAAGTCACATAAATTCTCATAATTTTAATAATAATTGATGAATGAAAATTTATGTTAAAATAAATTTAGCATCTGAAAAATAATTTAAATTATTTTAATTACTTATGTTAGGCGATATATATTTAGGTAACTAGAAATTTATTATTTGTATTTATTAATTTTGTTATTTAATAAATCAAAATTTATTTGAATTTAAAAATAAAATAAATGTCACACCTTAGCTTATTTTATTTATCATTATTAATTTCACTAACAATTTCTTTGAATTATACTTCTGTAATTCTTTATTAAAGTCCAGTAGTACTAATTATTAATATTATCATACTAATGATGGAATTAGCTTTTAACAAGTGAATTCAATAAACGATTTATTTTCAAATACTATATTGTTAAAAATTCCTTAAAAACATAATATTTATGCAGTACTCCAATTAAAAAATACTTTTAAATAATTTAAGATATTACATTAAAAAAAGCAATATTTAACAATCCATCTTTTTACAAATGTTAAATGGGAAAATATTTTTAAATGCCTAAAAATTTATAAATTTTTCTATCTTTTAACTTACAAACATGACTTTCAGTAAAATTAATAATAAGTATAAATGGTAATAAAAAAATACGTCAATTGTTACTATTTTGTGGAAATATAATTACTTACCATTTTAGGCTTTTCTTTTATTAGGATTATTAGGAAAAAAATGATTATTCAAAATCAGAATTGTTGATTGTTTTGACACGTGGTGTTAATGATTGATTACTTAAAAGATGACTTATTTTGATTTAATATCTTTATTATTTTAATTAATATATCAAAACAAACTATTAATCATAAATCGGGTGAGTAAATACAAACATCATATGACTGAATTTGACTGAATTTGACTGAAATACAACAGTTAAAATTAGAGTAATAATGTAATTGTGCATATTAGTCATAATATATATTTACTAAAGTCATATCATTATGACTTAAATTTTAGACATGTCAAATTTGATTTTGAATAAATCACATTGACTACATATTACAAGCCATACTTTTACTTTATTAGGAGATATTAGTATGTTTTTATACCAAAGTGGGCAGTATGACTTGGATTGACACACTGGTGTTATAATTAATTTACCCAGCTCGACATAATAATACTTCCCTTCAATTACAAAATGTCATGTTCAAAAATATTTTTAGGAGATTTACCTGAATTAATTTATGAAATTATAAAATACTTTCAGAATGATTTTTCAACTTTACATTCATGTATTTTAGTTAACAGATTAAGGTGTCGATTAGCAATTCCATTATTATGGGAAAATCCATTTTCAATTCCTAACAGAAACTATAAAATGATTGATATTTATTCGCATAATTCAAATGATGATTTTAAAACAAAATTGAGTGAAATATAAAATTATTAATAATTCATTATCATCAAAGAATACAATGTTTAATTATCTAAAATTTTTAAAATATTTGAATATATACAAGTTTATTTCTTCTGTTGATAATTGGTTTAATGCTTCTATTAATACAAAACCCGAAATTATAACAGTTGATTTTGAACAAAATTTTAGGGGATTAGTTCATATGTCAATATCTAAAATTTTTATTGAAAATGAAGTAAATTTACATACTCTTGAAATTGAGAGCTTAGGTTATCATCGTTGTGATTATAAAACATATCTTAATAATACTCTTGAGTTAATTTTACAAAATCAAAATTTTATTCACAATATTGGAAATTTGGAACTTTATATCAGCAATTATGAAGAAAATACGATATTTAATAACCATGTATCGCAAATAATTCATTTACATCAAAATCTAAAAAAATTTTTAATTAATTATTGTAATTTACCTTTAAATCAATCATTATTATTATCAAAAGATTATAATTGTTCAAATACCTTAAATACGATTATTTTCTCTCAGTTCCAATTTGAATTAATTAATAATCTTTGATGAAGTATTTGAGTAATTAAATGTTTTAGAATCTGTTCATATTGTTGATTGTTCCTTCTTTAATAGTAACTTTATTCAACAAATTATTAAATTTAACTAAACCATTTAAATTAAAATCTTTATTTATGGGCGAGATATTACAAATTGAATCACTACGATTATTATTACATAAATCTGGTTATTTAGAAAATTTTTGGATTTGGATTCGAATTAGAATTAATTACAAAATATTGTAAACACATCAAATTTTTTGATTTTTGTGGATATGATCAGATTATTAATCAAATATTTCAATTTAATTTAATTAAAATATGAAAATATTCAACAAAAACATAATCATCTTTATAATTGTATATCGGATGATGTTTATTATTGATAATTTATTGTTGATTAATTAATTATAAGATAAGTATCATATATAATATTTGACAACTAAATAATTGAAGTTGCTTCATAAATTTTCTAAATTATTCATTTATTATTTAGATTTATTGAAAATTTTATTTATTCATAACAATTTTCATATATCTGAAATTCATTTTTGGGAAATGGATAAAAAAATGAAATACTTTTTTTATTTAATTTATATGAATTTTTTACGGAATTAAGAATTCACTTTTAAAAAACGTGATATTTGTTTCACAACCCTAATTTCGAATTGCGTATCTGAAAACTTTCATATATGTGTAAAATACGTGTAAAATACTATATTAAATTTTATTCGCTATTTCTGTAAAAAACTCTGTAAAAATAAGCCTTTCCCGGATTCATTCACGAAAAATGTAAATAATTTGATAAATTCCGTGATATAAGGTTATTAATTCCGGAAATATGAGACTTTATGGAGTATAAAAACGGATCGACAGGGTAAAATTTTTATATGTATGTAGGTAAAAGGTTGAAAAATCGTAAAAGGTTTGTTTATTTATGTTTTTTTTTTTAAAAAAGAGTTTAAAATTTTATCATTATTATTATAACGTTAGGTAAATTTTATTATTCAAAATCTGAGAGGGAACTGAGAGTATGTGACTTTTTTAACTCCTTTCAATAATATTTTATTTCTAGTATAATTAAAATTGTCTTAGTTAAAACATTATTTTGGTGATTTAAATCATAATTACAAAAAAAAAAAAAAATTTAAAATGGTACAATATAAATATTACCACCCATTTTTACTCTATTCTCAAATATAAATTTAATATATAATTGTAATGTTTTTCATAAATAATTAATCTACAGTTACAACATATTAGAGAGTAGATTTTCTCATTTTTTTAAAATTTGTGATATGTTTTAGCATCGCTTTTATTTAAAAAAATCAATTGCATTTTGAGATATCGAATAAATTTAGCAATGATTAAATTTGAGTCAAAAATTAATTTTAAATATAATTTCAAAATCAATCGTACATTGAAGCTTTTTCAATAACTAAAGAATTTGTTTACGATCGTCACATAAAAACCTTACGGTATATAAACAGACTTGATATATTTAAGTATCCTCATTTGAGATGATAAATGGCCAATTACATGTGTTACATGCTCATAATGTTTGTCGACGTCATGTCACGTTAAAATTATTTATTGATTTTGTCAACAGTCTAACGTTGAACAGCAGAGTTACTTCTTACTAAAATCATTTATGGACATGATTTACAAATTACACAAATTTTGTATCTTATTTCGTAACACCAAATTTCTATAAATAGTACAAAAATTTTTTTCTTTCTCAATTTTTTCAACGTAAAATTAACTCCCACAGTAAAAACTAACACCCGCAGTAATAACAATGTCTAATACCACTGAACTTAATGTGACCGATAATTCAAATGAGTGGATTAATTGGATCGAAGAATCTATTGCGAAAAAACAAATTAAATATTATGACTATAATCATTTTAATAATATACAAGAAGTTGGTTCTGGTGGTTTTGGAAAAGTTTATCGCGCAAATTGGAAAAGTTCTCATAGTAGTTATTTAGCTTTGAAATCTTTTTTTAATTTCAATGTCATGGCTAAAGAAATTGTTAACGAAGTAATTATTATATATTGTCTTTATAATATGTTGACGTAATTTATTATGTTCCTAATTTATCAATTTATATTTTGGTTTAGCTTAAACTTCAGCGTGAAGTTGATTTTCATGAAAATATAATTCGCTTTTATGGCGTTACAACAGGTATTATAAATATTTTAATCATTATTTTAATAAAATGAAAAAATCTAAAATTTTTTTTTTTTCAAAAGAAAACCAGAGCAACAATTCAAAAAAATATTTTTTAGTGATGGAATATGCCAATAACGGTACCCTTCGAAACTATCTAAATGGATGTTTTAAAAATCTTACTTGGAATGACAAATTAAATCTAGCATTTCAGTTAGCTAATGCTATATTATTCTTGCATGATGAAGGTATTGTGCACCGTGATTTGGTAGGTTATTTACTTTTGATATTTTATTAAATTATAGAGTTTGCAAAATTATGTACTGTACCTAATAATATTATATTTTAATTAATAATAGCACTCCAAGAACGTATTAGTTCATAAGGATACCGTTAAATTAGCTGATTTTGGATTATCAAAAAGAATTGAAGAATCATCTAATATTCAATCAAAATTATTTGGAATGGTTCCTTATGTTGATCCACAAAGATTTAATAGAAAAAGAGATAACAACAATAAAATTCGAATATATTCATTAAATAAAAAGAGTGATGTTTACAGTTTTGGTGTAGTCTTATGGGAAATATCTAGTGGGAGGCCGCCTTTTTATGATGAACCATATGATGCTGGTTTGGCTGTGGAAATATTACAAGGGCTTAGAGAGAAACCTATCCCTGATACACCTGAAGATTATATAAAAATATATACTGGTAAATAAAAATAAATTTTAATCATGTTCATAATAATTACATTTATTAATTGCAAGTCTATTTATATTTAGATTGCTGGGATAATGAACCAGATAATCGTCCAACTATCAATCAAGTTGTTGCAAAATTAAATGCAATTATTTTAAAAGAAAGTAACCAATTATCAAGTGAACAGCAGAATATTGTCGAACCTCCAAGAAATATTATTGATAATTCACTGCATGGAGAAATGTCTCAACTTATTCAAAATTTTAATAATATGAATACAGAAGAAGTGGATACTTCAATATCATCAGAGAATAATTTTGATATTATGGTTAATGAAATAATTCTTCTTCTTGAAAATACAGAAATGGAAAGGAAAAAACATGAAATTGTTAATTATCTTAATAATCATAATATAACTTCACAAGAAATTTATAATTGGTTATTGAATAATCAAAAAAACTCAAATTCTGTTTTTTTACTTGGAATATTTAATCATTTTGGAATTGAAATTAACGTTGATGAACAAAAAGCATTTGAATTATATCAAAATGCAGCAAATTCAGAAAATATATCTGGAATAGTTAATTTAGGATATTGTTATATAAAAGGAATTGGAACCAATATTGATAATCAAAAAGCATTTAAACTATATAAAAAGGCTGCAAATTTAGGAAATTCACGTGGAATAAATAATTTGGGAAATATTTATTATTTTGGAATTGGAACCAATATTGATAAACAAAAAGCATTTGAACTATATAAAAAGGCTGCAAATTTAGGATATTGTCTAGCTCAATATAATCTTGCTATTATGTACGAAAATGGAGTTGAAGTTAAAAAGGACATAAATCAAGCAATTTATTGGTATACAAAATCTGCTGAACAAGGATTTCAACTAGCTCAAAATCAATTAAATAAATTAATCAATTAAAAGGATATATTGTAATAAAAATTTTCATTGCGTATTATATATTTTCTATAAATATAGAGTATACAGATAATTATAATGCACATCAAATATTAATTAGAAGATCCATTGAAGAAATAATAGAATAAACATATAATTAATATGTTAATATAATTAGCATTATAATTTTACTGCACTTTATAAGTTAAAAGGAAAAAGGAATTTATTTGTTTTAGAAATCTTGCATAGATTACAAATTTCAATAAAAATATTTATTATTTGTACTATTAAAATTCTTGTAGAAAAATACTATTAAAATGAAAATATAAATGGTTATACTTGATAACTATATAAAATAGAAAAGATTTACACCAAGGAGTAGTAATTTTAGTATTTATATTTCTATAATAAAGTTATTGATTACAAAACTATTTCTTTTTATAATGAACTTTTTAGCATGAATACAATGTCCTTCTCTAATAAATGCACAAATTACAACAAAATTTTGATTTTTTGCAAAAAAAAATGTTTGGAATACGAACTCTTCATTTTGGACAAAGTTAATCAACGTGCATGGTTTTATAAAAATTATTTGTAATATCTGCCTGCTAAAATGAGTGGTTTTGTATAATTCTTCATTATCACCACTTAGTGAAATATTTATTAGATAAGAACTCAATTTATTGTTTTATTTTACATGTCCTGTTATTTTACAGTATTTCTCGAGCAAAGTTTGAGTTTTTTCTTTTTTTTATTTTATTTTTCTTTTATTTTTTTTTTTTAGGCTTGCTTGATTATCGGGATGAGGATTATGTGATGGAAAATTAAATTTGTATACGTGCTGTTCATCCACAATGAAGCAAAATTTTTTTTGAAATTCTCAATTAAGAATGATAATCTAAACCATCATATTTTGTATATGTATATGTAGCGCTACTATTCATTTGGAAATTGAGACTAGTATGTAGAGAAATATTTAATAATTCGGAGGAGTTGAATTCGTTTACAGATGGATAGTATAAATTTTAATTAAAAGGGGAAAATATCAATAAAAGTATTCGTTTATAAATTATTTGTCATCTAGAAGCTGTAGTTGCAAATCCACAATGGAATAAATAATTTAAAAGTCCAATACCGAAACATATATATAAAAAATTAGTTTACAATTATCGATGGTTTATAATTACATTTTCAGATTAATGTTTCTCCTCTAAGAATTCATGTTTTTTACGCTTTTTATTTGATATTATACCGATGTAAAATAAAAAATAGTTGGAAAGATTATTAAAAAAAAAAATATTTTCATAGTAATCAACCAAAATATCAATTTAATAAAAAAAATTTTATAAATTTTTTTTCTTATTTATTTCATTATATTAATATCAATGATTTTCAACTTCATATTATGTGATATTTAATGTTTATTATATAAAGTATCTAAAGTCATTGCTGACATTTCATTTATATAGTACCATATCGAAGCAAGCGTATGATTTAAATATGAAATAAATTCATTATAACTGTTATATTAGAATATTGTGCACTTAATTGAAATACAAACTGAATTTTTTTTTTCAGAAATGTAACGGAATTAATTCAATGACAATAATTTTTATTACGATTTAAAAATAAAATAAATTTTATAAAAAATTTCTAGGGTTCAAACAAATTATGTACAAATAAAATAGTGTGCATTATTAATTTATCTAGCATTAGAATTTCTTTCTAATACAATAAACTATCCATAAAAATTTAGTAAATTTATTTGATTATACTGTACACTCTATGGCACAGGAAAATTATATATTTAGATTTGTACTGCACAAATCATGTGATCATTAGTATATGATAATACTTCCGATCGGCAATTTTGTTTTTTTCTCCGAATTTAACGTCGATAGTAGTTATACCTTTTTTTTAAATTTCTGTAAAACTAGATTTGTTTGAACATAATTAATTCAAATTTTTCATATAATTTTACTACATAAGTCATTAGTGTCATAGGACGGAATAATAATAATATTGATCAAATAATTACCCAAGGATATAACACTATTTTCAATCATGGATTGTATGTTATTATTCGATTATTTGTTTTGTTGTTTAATTGACATTTCAATATTCTTCGTTTAATTTGAAATATTACTAATGTTAATTTATATATCATAGACGAAGCTATGGCAATTAAAATTATGCCTGAACTAGGCCAAGAGATCGAAGACTTTAAATATAACACTTGGCATGTAACAAATTGGCGGAATTTGGAAAAGAGAATAACAGGACCAGAATTTGAAGTTGGAAGTTGGAAATGGTTTGTTGTGATTTTTTTTTTTTTTTAAAAAAAAAAAAAAAAAATGAATAACAAATTTACTTTAATATTCAAATATTTTTTTAGGCGGATTTTGCTATTCCCTTTTGGTAATGGTAGTGGTAACCAAGATGTAGTTTCTATTTATCTTGATTTTGTTGATATTAAGAATGCTCCACCTGGTTGGCATTCATGTGCACAATTCGCTTTAGTCTTATGGAATCCTGAAGACCCAACACATTATATTTCTTATCGTATGTATAAAGATATGTCAATGCGTACACACATTATTATATTGATATTTTTGAATTTTAGATGCTCATCATCGATTTACTGCTGAAGAACAAGATTGGGGCTTTACACGATTTTATTCTTCACAAAAATTATTTACTCCTTGTGAAAACCGACCACATGCGTTAATTAAAAATGATTCAACCAATATCACTGCATTTATACGAGTATTTAAGGACCCCACAGGCATCTTGTGGCACAATCTCAACAAGTATTTTATCTCATTTTTTATTATCATTCAAAGCTTGATCCATAAATATTCTCTTTGCTACGGTTATCGTTCAATTTGTATTTTTTTGTTTTATCTTACATATAGCTATGATTCAAAAAAGGAGACAGGATATGTAGGATTGATCAATCAAGGCACTACAGGTTATATGAACACATTTCTGCAGTTACTTTATTGTATAACTTATTTTCGTAAGGTTGATTTCTTGTACAATTGTTTAATAAGTAATTTTTTTTATCGAACGACAAAATGTATTGCAAGTCTAATATTTATTTGTAAATCATAGGCGATCTACCAAATCCCCACAGAAGATGATGAACCAACAAAAAGTGTTCCCTTGGCTTTGCAACGAATTTTTTACAATTTACAGATATCAGATATGCCGGTTGTAACAAGAGAATTAATAGAATCTTTGGGATTTGAGTGTTATAAGCAATTTGATTTGCAAGAATTTAGCAGGGTATTGCAAGATATACTTAAAATTAGCATGAAGGTAGTTTTGCTAACATTATATCTATTTTTTATCAATCAGTAACGTCTTTACAATTCAATTATATCTTTATCATTAATTTTCTTATTAGGGTACGAAGGTTGATGGTACACATACTAAACTTTTTGTTGGTAAAATTAAGAAATATATTAAATGTATCAATTTGGATTATGAGTCTTCTCATGTCGAAGATTATTATGGTAATAATAAAGTGTGATGTTTTTTTTTCATTAACAATAATTGCTTAAATTAATAAATATTTAAATTTAAATTTATTATTAGATATTCAACTGAATGTGAAAGGTTGTAAAACTTTAAGTGATTCTCTCAAAAATTATATTCAAGAGGAAATATTGGAAGGTGATGATAAATATGAAGTAGAAGGTCACGGGTTACAAGTATGTTATCTAATTTATCTAATTTTTTTTATTTGATGTTTCTTCCGTTTAAGATATTTCTTAACCCGATTTTAATATTATGAAGGATGTCAAAAAGGGTGTTATATTTGAAAGTTTTCCTCCAATTTTACATTTACAACTTAGAAGGTTTGAATATGATATAATAAAGGACACGATGGTTAAGGTGATGAATTTAAATAGTATATTTGATGTCAGAATCTTCTCTTTTTCTTACCAACCTTAATATATTAGATTAATGATCGCTTTGAATACCCAATGGAAATTGATTTAGAAGAATTTCTTTCAGAAGATGCGGATAGATCAAACTCCCATAAATATTTATTACATGGGTTAGTTTATAATTTTTCCATTAATATAACTATTTTATATTTTTTTCAATTTTACATATTTTACTTTTTATTATTACAGAGTACTCGTTTTTAGTGGTGGTTCTATGAATAAAGGTCATTGTTTTGCTATACTAAAACCAGAAAAGGACGGCAAATGGTTCATATCGTTTAAGGTTTCTTTTTTTATTAAAAAATAATCTATCTTTATATATGTACGAATTTTTAAATTATATTATATAATAGGTTTAAATTTGATGATGAACAAGTTACACCTGTTATAGATAAACAAGTACTTGAAGATAATTATGGTGGATTACATTTCACCAATGCTTATATATTAATATATATTCGTGAATCAAATGTAGACGAGATATTATCTCCTGTGGTTCCTGAGGACATACCTTTTCATTTACGTATGTATTCTGATATATTTAATTAATTAATTTAAAGTTGATTGTAATTCATTTATTCTATTTAAAAGGAAGAATATGTATGGAAGAGAAAATGTTCATAGAAAAACAAAAGAAGGAAAAGATAGAGGAAAATCTTACTATCAAGGTATTTAATTAAAAAAAAAAAAGAAAGGAAATTGTTTTTACTGTTGATTTATATTTATTTATTTAATATAGGTTGTGACAACTGAAAAACTCAAAAATTATCAAGGATTTGATCTTGCCAATTTTGATGGAGCACACAAATATATGATTCAAAAAGGCGAAACATATGGGGCTTTTAAAAAAAATATTTCCCAAGAATTTAATATCCTTCCTGAACGAGTACGATTCTGGGTTTTTGTGAATCGCCGAAATAAAACCATTCGACCTGATTTTCTAATACCAGAATCTTATTCCAATACTAGTAAATTAAATTTCTATATTTAAAATTTTTACTGTATATATTAATTCTTACTTTATTATAATAAATAGGCATGGAAGAAGTACATAAAAGAATGACTTCCCATCAGAATGAAATGAAGTTATATATGGAGGTAGCAGACAAACCATTTAATGACACGGTTTGTTATATTATTAATTATTTGAAATTTTACTTTTAAATTTAAGATCTTATATTACGAATTATTTCTACAGATATGGTTTCCAGAAGGAAATGATCACATAATAGTTTTTCTTAAATATTTTGATCCTGACAAACAGGCTTTCGAGTAAGAAATCTTTTTTATTGAAATTTTACACGTATATTATCAGCAAAAAAAAAAAAATTAACATATTTAATTATATAGAGGTTTAGGTCATTTATATATACAAAAGTTTAGTAAAGTGTGTGATTATGCTCACATTTTCTGTGAGAAAAAGAAACTTTCACCAGACACACTTTTGAAAATATATGAAGCATGTATATTCAATTATTATGTTAATCTAAATATATATTCAAATTTATAATTTTTTAACATATTATATTATAGGAAATTAAACCAGATATGATTGTAAAAATGAGTCCTGAACTTACTTTCCAAAAATTAGAAGTGAAAGATGGTGGTATAATTTGTTTCCAAAAGGTTTTAACAGTAAATGAGTAGGTATTAACATTATATTGTAAATATGTATATGCTTTTTTTATATATAATTTAATACTATTAAAGATAATTTGTATCTTTTTAGAATCCATGAACATAGAGTAGCAGGCCGTTATGTTGATATTCCTGATTTTTATAAATCCTTAATCATTGTTACATTTAAACCAAAATTTAAAAATCAGGAACAAAAATCAAAATTTGATTTAGTTTTAGGGAAAAAATGTATGTACAATATGGTATGTAGAATACAATCAACTTGGTTACATCGAAAAATTAAAGACTAGGAATAAAAAAAAATCTAAACCAAATTTAGGACGTCTTATCCCATTTCAAATTACTAATATTTTTAAATACTTACTATATAGATTGCTGAATCAGTTGCCGCCCATTTAAGTACAGATCCTCATAAATTACGATTTACCTCTGCATTTTCATCATCTGGTATACCAAAAAGCGTTATTAAGCAAACCACTACTCAGACACTTTCAAAGATGCTTCAAACTTCATATTTGAATCCATCAGCTTATGTTTTATTCTATGAGATACTGGAATTAAGTACTATAAAACCAGAAGCAAAGAAGTTTTTCAAAGTTTATTGGCTTGGAAACATAGTTAAAGAGAAGGTATAGTAATTTTACGTATTTTTTTAATTTTACAAATTTAACATAAAAATATTCTGATTTAATATAAAAATTTCAGGAAGTAATTGGTATTCATCTTCAAGAAAATGCCATCATTAATGATCTTATAGAAGAAATTTCAAAAAAGGTAACATTATCATCACCAAATTCTAGAATCAGATTATTTGAAGTTCGTTACAATAAGATTCAAAAGGACTTTACGGGAAGTGAATCAATAGAGAGTATGCAAGAATTTGAGACAATATATGCAGAGGTAGTATGAATTAAATAATTACTTTTTCATTAAATTTTTCACTTATCTGTTGTATATAATTTTACAGGAAATACCTCTGGATGAAATTGTTATCAATCAATATGATCAAATTATTCAAGTATGCCATTTCACAAATGATCCAGTACGCTTACACGGAATTCCATTTAAATTCGTCATTAAAAATGTAATTAATTTATAATTGTTAAGCTTTAATTAAATATTAGTAGTTTTTAAAGAATTCTAAATCTCTGGATAATTTTAAACTTTTCTTTTAAATTAGGGAGAGAAACTTGTTGATACTAAAGTACGTCTTCAGCAACGACTTGGTATGAACGAAAAAGATTTTTCAGAAGTTAAAATTTCAATTATATCCGAAACTTTATATACAAAACCAGAATATTTTTATAATGATGGTAAGCTAAACAATACGAAATTTTATTCTTAAAATCTCAATAAAATAAATTCGATCATTTAAATTTTTTTTAATTTTATTTAATTTATTAGATATAATTTTATCAGAAAAATTGTCAAACGATGAATTTCTTGGTCTTGATTATGTGGATAAACGGGTAAAGTTAGAAGTACAGAAGCTGTTTTAATTAATAGTCGATATATTATCATAATTATCTACAGTCATCAGTTGATTTCTTTTTATTTAAATATAATAAATACGATATGATTACTATATTATTACAAGTTGTTAAAAATGAATATTATTAAAAATAGAAATTAATGTTTCTTAAATATTTAGTGTATTTATTCTATTACCTGAAGTCATTGTTGACAACCTATTAAAAAAAAAATATTTTTGGACGTTAAAAGAAAATAAGTTTCATCAGTTCATTATAATAAATAAATAATTGAAGCATAATTAAAATAAATCAATTTTTAAAAATTATTATTACTGCAACTTTAAAAATACGTAGAAAAAAATTTGATGTTTGTCAATCCAATTTACAATGCGAAGAACATTCTGCAATAACCACAAATATGATAAAAAATTAACGTCTCTGTTAGAACGTTTCTTCTTGGATTGTAATATTCATAAAACGGAAGAACAGGAAATGATGAGACATTGAAATTCCATATGTATTTTTTTAGCAAATTGTTTTTTTTTTTTCATTCCAAATAATCAATAAAATCTGGAAGTCAAAAGTTCTTTTATTAAATATTATTATTAATAATTAATATACTATACAGAGATTAATATTAATTATTAATGCGAATATTATTTTATATATTATATAATCATAAACTGCAATACGTTTCAATCTAATCTGCAGTAGCTCTGAAAGTATCTAAATAGAATTTGTTATTAGTATAAATATCACCTTTATAATGATTTTTTTGAATGGATTTGATAATACAATAGAATAAATTCTTCTTTATTAATAAAATTGATAAATTATTTTTTTAAAATTAATATATCTAATAATTAATAATAATAAATAATTATCTAAGATTTTTATATCAAAAGTACAATCATTTTTTTTTCCATCAAAAAATCAAACTAATAATAATCAACAATTGCGAAAAGGATAATTAAAAAATTAATTATTATATAAAAAAAACGAATAAAAATTGCTTCTAATTATACAAAACAAACAAAAAAAACCCAAATATAATTGATATTAACTTAGTTAGGTAATCAAATAAAAATTGTAACAATAATATTATTAAATTGAAATATAAATAAAAAGTGGCGAAAAAATTTTAGATATGAACGTTATCACGAAAAACTATGCACAATAATTCAAATCAAATAGTTTAAGAAATTAGATATATCAAATTATTTCTTTAGTTATTATAACAAAGTGAACAAATCGAATTATGGCTTATGTAATATATAATTGTTATTTGAAGATGACTTAGCTTAGTCTTTTAGAAAACTTGCTGTCACCTGATCACCATGTTGAGGTGCAGCAACATTGATCAGTGGGAGAGAGGGGGAAAGAAGGGAAAGGAAAGGATGGAAAGAGGAAAACAAGAGAGGGGAAGGGGAAGGAAGGAGGAAGCGGCGAAAGTGAAAAGGAAAAAAGTGGAAGGGGAGAACGAAGAGGAAAGGGAAAACGAAAGGGAAATGAAAAGAAAAGAGAAAATGAAAGAGAAGGGAAAATGAAAAGAAAAGAATTTCAATTAGTCCAAAATTCAAATCGTGGCAAAATGTTTGTAGAACTTCTTCGTTACACACTTTATGTTGTATTCGTTACGTCGTCACGGAATATTTTAAAGTAGCACAAGGAAGTTACATATGTATTTTATTCATGTGCTTAATATAAAAAGCTTCAATTTATAAAATTTACAACAAACTCTGATAAAAGAATATAAGAATGTCAAAAGAAGCGATCTTAAGGAATCAAATATTTATATAAATAGGTTAGAGAAATCAATTAACGACAAATACATCAACTACTACAATTACTCAGAATTTAAGAATTTTAAACTGTTGGAAAATGGTTCATATGGAAGCCATATAGTATATAAAATGAATTAATTTTGCAAACAACGCTTAAAGAATTATTAATGAGACATGTAATTTATATTAAATTAATATTGTCTTAATTTTATTAATATTATTTTATAAAATTCTTTTATAGATAAAATTACATAAATAATCGATTGTCAATGAAAATATTTTACGATTTTATGGCATCACAAAAATAGAAACTGGAAGTAAAGTAATATTGATAAGTAAGAGATACTAGACATTGTATGTTTAATCGTTCGTTTTTATTTAATATGTTATATTTAGAAAAAAAATATTTGCTAGTTTGAGAATACGCTGTAATAGTACATTAAAAACTTACTTAAGCAAGCGATTTAACAAGCTAGATTGGAACGAAAAATATCAGCTAGCAAATGCAGTAGCATTTTTACACGAACGTGATATTATTCATCGTGTCTTAGTAATAATCTACTTTTTCATCATGTCTAAATTTTTGTTAAATGTGTTGAATAATTTTATTTCTTGCGTAATATAGCATGCTGATAATGTACTTATACATCAGAAAAAAATAAAGTTGGCTGACTTTGGATTACCAACATCAAGTAATACATCAAAATATTCAGTGTAATACCTTTTATTGACTCAAAAAAGTTGAATGATCAAGGTTATGAATTTTAACAAAAAATCTGATGTATACAGTGTTGGATATACGCATTGGCTAGAACTTATCATTTCGCTTACTGTACATCTTGTCAATGACAATAATTAATTTATTGACAAAAAAATCAGCAATCGTATGCTTGCACAATTAATTTATCAAAAATATTTTTTTGAACTGAGTATGATATATTGCATCCTTTTGAAAAAAGCTGGAAACAAAACTCATACTCTTCTCTTAAATATGTCATATTATTTATTATATTATTTTTTCTTTGTTAAGTATGTATTTCTTTCTGATGTACGGGTAGTACAGACAACAGAATACAGCTTTATATGATTTTAATAGATTTTTACTTTTTTGGATCCCTATAAAAAAAAAATCTGGAAAAAACTTCGATAAATGATCATTTTTCTAATTTTCATTCCAAAAAACTCAGATACGTGATAATTTTTCTTAAAATTTTTTATATGGGATAATGCTTGCCAGCATTATGCGTGGAGGTAATATTAAATTTATGCCGATCTAATTTACACAAAAATGTACACAAATTTATTTAGAGATAAACATGATAAACATTTAAAAAATTCGTGCAACAAATAATGCGGCAAATTTAAACACTTTTATTTCGTCTATTTCAATAATTGTTTCTTCAATTTGCTAAGTTAAAATCTACTGCGCCTTCAATATTTTCTGTTTATAGTTTTCATTATTGAACGTTATTCCATTGTTGTTTCATTTTCAGCCTTCATTTAATAGTATTACAAATTTACAATACATCATTATGTCATATGATAAATGTATAAAATGTGATGAATTAAACACAGATATAGACTTTAATTGGTGTAAACAATGCCAAATAAAAGATTTGAAAAAAAAGTTTATAAATTGGACTAGTGGAAATGAAAAAATAGATAATTTTATTCAATACAAGCAATTGGAAATTAATAGCCCACATAGTACAATACTTGAGTGGATATCATATGATCAACTTTATGACATTAATAAAATAAATAATGATGACTTGTCTACAGTATATTCAGCAATACTATGGAAGAATGGTCTATTATATTGGGATAAGTATAGTACAAAATACAATAATTATCGTGATGAAGAAGTTGTTTTGAAATATTTACATAATTTACAAAATATTGAAGAATTTCTAAATGAGGTATGAAGTTTTCTATAAACTTAAATAGTTTTTAATACAAATATGCAATAGTAATTTATTTATTTTACTTAATAGGTTAAGGTACATTCAATCAATATGGTAGTATATGGAATATCTCAAAATCCAAATAGTGAAGAGTATATTATGGCATTACAAGATTATTGTAAAAAATGCAATAAAGGTTATACAGGTGATGTAAGTGATAAATGGTGCAAACAATGTCAAACAAACAATTTAAGAAAAAATTTTATAAATTGGACTAGCGGAAATGAAAAAATAGATAATTTTATTCAAGAAAAACAATTGGAAATTGATAGCTCACAGAGTACAATACTTAAGTGGATACCATATGATCAATTTTCTAACATTAATGAAATAAATAATGATAACTTGTCTACAATATGTTCAGCAAAATGGAAGAATGGTCCATTAGATTGGGATAGGTATAATAAAGAATACAAAAAATATCAAAATGACAAAGTTGTTTTGAAATATTTAAATAATTTACAAAATATTGAAGAATTTCTAAATGAGGTATAAATTTCCTATAAACTAAGTTTATTTTTAATGCAATAATAATTTTTTATTATACTTAATAGGTTAAAGTACGTTCAATCAATCTTAAAATATATGGAATATCTCAAAATTCAGATACGAATAATTATATTATGATTTTAAACCATTTAGATTATTTTACAAAATGTTGTATTAAATGTAATAATATATATTTGCATGAAAATTCTAAATGGTGTAAATCATGTCAAATGGAAGATTTAAAAAAGACCAGTGGTAATGAAACAATTGATAATTTTATTCAAGAAAAGCAATCCGAGATTAATAACTCATCAGACGCAATATTTGAGTGGATACCATATAATCAATTTTTCAACATTAATAAAGTAAATAAAGATGACTTTTCTACATTATATTCAGCAAAATGGAAGAATGGCCCATTAAATTGGGATAAAAATATTAAAAAATACAATAGGCATCAAGATATTAATGTCATTTTAAAATGTTTACATAATTTACAAAATACTGATGAACTTTTGAATGAGGTAAATTTCTTTATATCTTTATTTCTTGAATTATTTTTATAATAATAATTTCTAAATTTTAATAGGCCAGAAAATATTCAATAAATGAAGAGCAATCAAATAAGCATAATACTACTAATGTTTCTATTAAAATATATGGAATAACTCAAAATCTTGATTCAAAGGATTATCTTTTAATTTATAATAACAAATATTTAGAAAAATATTGTGAGAACTGTAATAAAATGTATATTTATTATAAATGGTGTAAATTATGTCAATTATATTATTTAAAAACCAGCAGTAGTGGGAATGAAAAAATTGATAATTTCATTCAAGAAATGCAATTAAAAATTAGTAACCCATTTGACATTATATTTGAGTGGATATCATATGACCAGTTTAGTGATATTAAAGAGATAGATAAAGGTGGTTTTGCTACAGTGTATTCAGCGATGTGGGAGGGTGGTCCTTTATACTATAATACTAATGAAAAGAAATATGCAAGAAATTTTGACAAAAAAGTTGCTTTAAAATGCTTATATGATTCACAAAATATTACTAATGAATTTTTAAATGAGGTGAGAATTATTTATAATTTTTAATTTAAATCCTTTTTTAATATATAATGTTTATTTTTTTATATTTGATAGATCAAAGAATATTCAATAGATAAGCATGGTAGTAATATCCTAAAAATATATGGATTATCTCAAAATCCAATTACAAAAGAATATATAATAGTTCTTGAATATGCAGAAGGTGGAAATTTTAATAACTGGATGAATAATAATTTTAAAAATTTTTCTTGGCTATCCAAAATAATTACATTACTTAATATCAGTAATGGCCTTAAAGAGATTCATCTAAAACAAATATTTCATCGTGATTTACATACAGGAAATATATTGATTTTTACAAACAGTATCAACATTTTTGGTGATAATATATTTATATCAGATTTGGGATTATGTGGCGAAGTTGATAATACAGATAAAACAAAGATTTATGGAGTTATGCCCTATATTGCACCAGAAGTACTAAGAGGAATGCCATATAGTCAATCAGCAGATATATACAGCTTTGGTATGATTATGTATTTTGCAGCAACTGGGAGACAACCTTTTACTAATCGTGCTCATGATGGAATTTTAGCATTAGAAATATGCAATGGAACTAGACCTGAAATCAACGAGCTAGAAGCACCAAAATGTTATATTGACTTTATGAAAAAGTGTTGGGATCCAGATCCAAAAAATAGACCAAATTCTACTATAATATATGAATCATTTTTACAATTTCACAAGTCGTATAAAGGGAATATTTTAACTGCAGTAATAAATGATGAAGAAATAAAAAGACAATTTGAGGAGGTGGAAGGGTACAGAAAAGTTAACCAATTATCAAATGAAAATGATCAATCAACTACTCATCCACAAGCAATTTATATATCCCGATTGCTTAATTCTTTTACCAAAGAACTTCCAAAATATAATGATAATAATTCTGAATGTTTATCCTGTGAGATAAAATAAATGATTTATTTACTTAAGATACATTATTTTTATAGCAGATAAGTATTATTCAAAACTATTATATTTTCAAATAAGTTTGATAAATAGGATATTAGTATTTAAATTATAGTATTTTTTTTCTTTTCATTTGTTCAACACTGATTATAGAGTAGCATGCAAAATTACTTTTGCATAATAAAATCAGTTTGTAATTGAGCAAATTATTGCAAAATGAAATAATACTCATTTATCATTAGCAAAATTGCAAATATGATTTAATCATGAAAAATACTGTAGTTATTATTAAAAAAATAAATAATACATGATTGCAAATGAACCAATGCGTCGGTGTATTAGCCTATAAAAATTTTTTCAGAAAAATGAATAAGTACGTGTTCTGAGTTTCTTCAGAATAAAAACTAGAAAAATGATCATTTATTAGAATTTTTTTTATAGGTAGTTGAAATGATTACGTTTATTTTAGAATATTTAAATGAAGCATTTATGTTGTAATTTCTTAGTATAGCCACATAAAACTTATGCTTTTATACTTTATTTTTTTCATTTTTATTTTATAAAATTGTGTTTGCACTATCAGAATCTAAAATTTCGCTACCTTCAGCTACTTCCAAAGATTGCACATTGGTATATATATGTGTATAAATACACAAATTTGAGCAGAGCAAAACTATAATGTTTAAGTCAAAAAACGTAATTTGTAATGATTATTTTATTTGAATAAAATTTATTTGAAGATTCTGGATATTTTACCAGGAGTATGGCACCGATGATGAAACTTGAACTTATTTTATTTTATTTTATTTAAGGATTGATTAATTAATTACATGCAGGTATAAAAGCAAGAGGTAAAATGAAACTAAAGAACTTGAATCAAGAATTTTAAAACGCGTTGCCATAAATTAAATGAGATATGTTATAATTATTCTACTCAAAAGTTCTAATGGCAACCATATTATCAAGAAAATTGCAATCCATACATGAATTTTCAGCAATCATAAATTTAGGAAATAATTATCAATAAGGTTACAGTAATATAATCAATAAATTAATATACGGTTGATACAAGTATAGTAAACTAAGTAATATACTGAATTTGTTTGATTTAATCAATAAAATGAGTTTTTGATTCAAAGTAATGTCACTAAATTTTTGATATAGTTCTGTTTATACTGGTTAAATAATACCATTTTAAAGAAGTTTGAATAACTTGTCTATTTTGCGAAATTACAATGGATACTTAGTTATCGAATATTACCATAGAATGAAATTTAATTTTTTTGTAGTGAGTCGTTTTTAAAGGTTCTGTTGTGCAGCCCAATTCTTTGAAAACGTAATATATATTTAGTATATACGTACATATAATTAATAATTACTAAGAGTCTTTCCCGAGAACAATCATTTCCAATAATAATATAGCTTTGAACTAGGAACTATCCTTCAGACGAGCAGTCCCAGCTTGCACCAAGCGTCGAACGAGCAGTTCATCACTGGAGACGAACAGTCCCAGCTTGCACTAAGTGTCAAACGAGCAGTTCATTACTGTTGGACTAAGTTCTTAACTCATTCAAACCAAATGAGCAGTTCAAAGCTAAGCCACTATCTCATTAATAAACATACCTTCCAATCATCAAGAATTTCTCTAGCTTTCCTTTTTTTATTCATGTCAAAAGAATCAGACACTTCCACTTCTTCAAGATCTTTTTTTATGTGTCTAGAATCTTTTTCCTATCTTTTTGTTCTGATTTAGGTCGGTAATATTCTACCATACATACACACGCAGTCTCTAATTGTGGCTTTTTCGTAAAAAGCCTTGAGGACGAAAGCTGATTATGTAGACATCATGCTTAAGTAAAATATTCCGCGTGAAGGATAGAAAATCGCGTTAAAAAAAAACTGGGGAGTCGTTGATTATAAACACATAAACATATATACATATGTGTCACAAGAAAAAAAGTTTTAGTGAAAACTCGCTAAAAATTACAGAAAATACATACAAAATAAAACTAGACTTAATATAAGCCAAATAACCTTATTGACACTCTTATTAATAAAATTTATCGCGAATGTTCAAAAAACGTTTTAAATCAATTTTGGCTTTTTAAAACGTACAGTATTTCATGACGTCACCATACAGTAATAAAATTCCGGCAGGTAGTAAGTAAAAAAGTAACGGAAATTGGCTAAGTAAGTAACGTAAAATTACTATTTTAGGTCAATTTACATTACTCCCCTTATATAAAGCTGTCACAATCGTTCCTTTTTTTGAATATGTATCACAATTTATGCAACACTACCTATTTGACCCCAAATAAATAAATGACACGTAGGTCACATAACATTTGCGAGTTATGCAACGCGAAGGACTTAAACGGTTTCTGTTTTTCTACTAGTTACACTTATATACTTTCTATTCTAATGAATTTCTAGAAGGATTTCTCGTTAAGCATGATCTTTACACTTATAGGTCGATTAATTACGAACACCTAGTTTTAGACCATATGTTCAATTTAGCTAGAAGTGAGAATTTTACCTATAAAAATACCAAGTGTTGATCCCTGATTATACTACAAAGTAGATTAGGGTTGGTCTCCGTAATAGTTGTAACAGGTTGTAAGGTTGTAACCGTATGTCGATAAAGTTGTACGTAATTGCCGTAATTGGTGTAATGTTCGGAATGGGTGTAATATTCGAAATGGGTGTAATGATCAACAAAAAAATTTCCTTATTTGGAAACTAGCGTAACCTTGTGCAACCCATGTCTCAAATTTATTGGAACAAAATTTCCTTTTTTGGAAATTAATGTAACGTCACGTGACATAGCGCGAAAAAAAAAATTGACGAAACTAAATTACAACCAGCATATTTCGTATTACAACTTTAATACGGCATTTTCGTAATTTCGAGTCGTAATCCGAAATAGGATTGCAACCCAGGTTGTAATCCGAAAATGCCGTAATTATTACTTACGGCGACCAACCTTAAAGTAGATTAATTTTCGAATATAAGTCTTGAAATATTTATCATTTAAATTATTACTATATAATATATATATGTAGATTTAATTTATTTTATCAGTTAAAGTACAAATTCGTGGATTGTAGAATTTTTTTTATGATTGATTTTTTCTTTTAAATCCAAGTTTTCATTTCGTACAGAATTAATAAAAGTTAATGATTTATTTAAAGGTAAGATGGCTCAAAGTAATAAAATTAGTTTTCATTAATCATTATTTCCTAATGATTTCGTATATGTCTTCTAATAAATCTTTAATTATAATAACTGCGGTTTATTTTGAACTTTTTTCGAAATTTGTTTTCCTCTTAAAAATTTTGTAAACCGCGAAGAGTTGAAGTGGAAAACTTGGTGAACCTTTTAAAGAGAACAAAATGCAATCTTCAACAAGCGCAGTATTTTTTACCATGTAGTGAAAAAAGACTCTACATACCTACATACATCAAATTATTTATTTTTGCCGGTTCGATATTCAAAATATAAATTAGACATCCTGTCATATTATAGTGAATGTTATGATTAATGCCCTTGAATTAATTTTCAAATAATACGCAAAATTTGACACCCATAATTTAATAAATATTTAAATATTTTTATATGTGAAACCAAAAATAACCTATTCCAAATATCAAAAATGTCACAAACGGAATTCTTTTATAATAACTTCCGCAGGATATAATCCTATTTATGAAAGAAGAGATCATAGTAAACATGTAGTGTATGGTTGGCTATTATAGTTAAACATCACATAGTAAATGATCACGTGATCATACATCGTACAGAATAGAACGGTCCAGGCCTTTCCTTATTTGATAATAAACAATGTGGAACGCGTGTGAAATTTTGCATCAATTTTGCGGGTACGACGGAAACATGTCATGTATAGAGGCCTATGTACTGTATGTCTGTATAGTGATCAACGTACGGTATGTATGGTCATTTTTACCATACTGTAGGGTGGGGTGATGTATACTGTAGGGTGATGTATACCGGACGTTGCCATACATTGACCACTATACGTACGTACATAGCTCACCGTACGCTACATGTTTTCTATATAATCAAATTTTGCATACCCTACATACATAGGTATCCATACACTACATGTTATCGTAACACCCTAAACCCTGGATCTCTGGGTCGATTTTAAATTCCAATGTTACGTGAACCGAATAATTGAATTTGTGTGGCCTAATAATTTAATCGAATCTTTTTGATATATACATAAAAAAGGTAATAAATAAAAGAATTATTAGATCATAAGAAATGTAAAGTCTAGCTGATAAATTACATGTTTTCAAAAGTATATTTTATTCAACATACGGTAGTACAGTATCTCAAAAAAAAGGAACCTACAAGTGTTGATCGTTTAACACTACTGTATTTATAAAATCTGCATTTCACGTGCAATATGTGATTCAACTTCATTTATTAGAGAATTTTCGATAAAATAAAATAACATTTGTTTTACTTATTATAGCTTTAAATAATAACGACCATACGAAAACGTTTAACAAGTCATTGCTGATTTACAATAGTGATTATAATAACACTATTTCACATCATGGATTGTATGTTTCAAATACATTTTTGTTTATTATTTAATGACGTCAATATTCCTCCTTTGGCTGGAATTATTTTATATGAAATATTAAGTGTTAAATTAAATTTACTTTCATATTTCAGATGAGACGATGGCAAATAAAATCATGCCCGAACTAGGTTATGAGATTGATGACTTTAAAATATAATACACTGCATGCAAATTCGAAGCTGGAAATCGGAAATGGTATGGTTTAATATTTATAATGATTTTGATAATTTTGATAATTTTTGGCAGAAAGTAAATAACAAAAATGTTTAATTAAGTATTCAAATTTTTTTGGGCAAATTGTGTTATTCTACAATAATCAGGATAGTGTTTCTATTTATCTTGTTCTTGCTGATCCTAATAGTGCACCGGAAGGTTGTGTTCAATTTGTCTTAGTCTTGTGGAATCCTGAAGACCCAACGCAATATATTTATCGTCGTATGTATGAAAATATGAAAATTAAATTTTTAACTCTTTACAAACACATTACTATGATAATTATTTCATTTTATATCTATTTTTGGTTGATATTTTCAAATTTTAGAAACTCATCATCGATTCACTGCCAATGAAACAAACTGGGGTACCAACAATTTTACGATTTAAGCAAATTATTTATTCCTTGTGAAAACAGAACACGTGTGTTAATTGAGAATATTTTAACAAATATCACGGTATTTGTATGAATATTGAAAGATCCTACGGGTTTTTTATGGTTTAATTTTATAAATAACCTCGTTTATTAGGCTTGATTCACAAATATTCTTTTTACGGTGACCTTCAATATTTCTACTTTGTCTGTAGCATCTTCATTTAGTTATGATTCAAAAATGGAAATGAGATACGTGGGATTGAACAACAAAGACACTATATTTTATATAAATTATATGATTTCATTACTGAAAATTACTTTATTGTTTAACTTATTTCCGGAAGGTTGATTTATTATGCAATTATTTAATAAAATTAATTTTTAATCAAACAGTGTTTCAAATTTTAATATCCATTTTACTAAATTCTAGGTGATATACCAAATTCCTACAGAAGATGATCAGCCAACAAAAAGTGTACCCTTGGCATTACGACAAATTTTTTGCAATTTGAAGATGTCTGATACTATGGTTGAAAAAATGGAATTAACAAAATCTTTTGGGTCAGATTCATTTGGCTCTCTTATACTATATGATTTATATGATATGCAAAGATTTAACAAAATATTGCAAGTCAATCTGAAATTCAAAATAAAGGTAGTTTCATTATAATCCTATTTAAATTTTTTAATGGTTATAACATTGATTATATTGTTTACTTATTAGGGCACACTCAAAGGCTGATGGTGCAACTACTAAACTTTTTTATTGGTAAAATAAAGAAATATATTAAATGTATTAATGTGAATTGTGAGTCTTCTCATGTTGAAGATTATAGTAAAATGTTCGATTATTCGATAATAGTATTTATACTATTTATGATTTAGTAGATATTCAAATAAATGAGAAGGGTTGTAAGACTTTAAGAGATTGTTTCAAAAAATATATTTAAGAGTAAACACTAGAGGATGATGATAAATATCAAGCAGAAGGTTATGGGTTGCAAGTATGTTATCTAATTTTTTATTTGGGGTTACTTCAATTAAAGATAATTCATAACCGATTTTAATATTATGAAGGATGCCAAAAAAGGTATTATATTTGAAAGTTTTCCTCCAGCCTTACACTTACAACTTGAAGGATTTGAATATGACAAATCGGGAGTGCATTTTATAAATATATTTAATGCCAAAATTATCTTTTTGTCTCATTAACATTATTATATTAGACCTATGACCGTTTTAAATATTCAATGGAAGTTGATTTAGAAGAATTTTTATCAAAAGATACAGATAAATCTTTATTTTCCATAAATATTTATTACATGGGTTTGTTTAATATTCATTATATTAGTTAATTAGTGAATTATCAGCTTTGCTAATTTTCTTTTCATTATTACAGAGTAATCATTAATATAGGTAGAAGTCGTTATTATTCTCTACTAAAACCTGAAGAAAATGGAAAATGGTTTATAGCGTTTAAATTTTCTTTTGTTAATTAAAAAAGTCAACATTGATATTCAGTAAATATACTAGGTGTAACCCATCGCGTTGCGCCAGAAGAGAGTGATTAATAACACACTTATATTTTATTTGCCATACAGTGTGAATAGGTCTAGTTTTTTTTTACTATTATTATGATGGTATGAGTAGGAAATAAATGTAATAAATTATACAATTCATATGCTTATACAATAAACAATGAATTGTGCGTAAGTGTTATACAGTATATGAAATATTATTACTAAACGCAAATTTTATTTATCACACGAAACAAATGTTGCGGTACTGTGAAATTTATGATTTATTTATATATTTACAAATTCATTACAAAAACAATTTGTATAAGTAATTTATTGTTACATTGTTACAAAAAAAAATTTTTTTTTTATCTTAAAAAACTTCCATTGTGGATTTAAAAAAAAAATTACATCTGTTGAAAAAAATATGTATATATTGTTACCATATCTCAAAGAAATTCATTATAGCAAACTATTGTTATAGAAAACAAATATCTCACTTATTAATATGAAAAAAAAAATCCCCAGAAAAATTAATTATAATAATCTATTGTTACAATAAATAAATAAGTAAATTATGTCAGTTTATTATTGAGCTTGATACAACCTAAAAAAAATAATATTATTAATAATAAGAATCGGGAAAAAAAGGCAATTTCCGTGGCATCGCAGCATCGAATCCGATTACCGATTTAAACCTAAATGATGAAAGAATATGTATTTGGGAAAAAAAATTTGGTTTGAAAAAAAAAAGTGAACCCGAAAAAGGAAAAGGAAAAAAAAATTTCGGATTTGTGTAAAAAAGCCAACCGGTAAAATAAAATAAAAAAATTTAAAAAAATAAAAATGTAAAAAAAATTGGGGAAGGACAAAGAGAAAAATCTGGTTGAAAAAAGAAAGAGATCAGTTTAAAAAAGGGAAATTTTTGAAAAAAAAAAGAATTCGAAAAAAAAAATAAGTAACGAAAAAAGGACAATAATTAAATCCAAAAACATCGACCGAAACAATAGAATTATTTAATAAGAAATAATATAATAATTTTTCGGTTTTGGAAAAAAACCAAATCTAAACGGGAAAAGAATGAAAAAAAGAATTTTGGTTTGGAAAAAAAAACCAAACCGAAAAAGAAAGAGGAAAAAAAAAGAAAATTTTTTAAAAAAAGGAAAAAAAAAGGTGTTTCAAAAAAGAACCGATCGGTTTAAGAAAAAAAAAACAAAAATTAAAAAAAAGGGTAACCAAAAAAATTCAGACCGGTTCGAAAGAAAAGGAAAAAAAATATTTTCGATTAAAATTATTGAAATTTCATTAACCAGAATTGGATTAAATATACAATATGACTTGCCGATCAAGCGTGTCTTTAACTATAAAGAATACGGATCAGCAATTCAAAATTAATTTATACAGGCTAATCTAAACGTTACAGTTACACGTATTTTTTAGTTATATAGATCCCATATAAATTTTATAATATAAAATAGGTTTAAATTTGATGATGCCCTTGTTATACCTGTTAAAGATAAAGAAGTACATGAAAATAATGCCTATATGTTTGTATATATTCGTAAATCAAGATATTGTCTTCTGTGGTTCCTGAGGAAATACCTTATCATTTGCGTATGTATACTAATATGTTTAAAATTAATTATCCAAGAGTTTGTTAGCTTTCCAGACTTTAAAGGATCTGAAGTGTAACTTTGATTACCTAAATTTCAATGTCCTTCAAAAATATCAATCCGTTTTTTTTTTATTCCATCTTTTTTCCGTAAAAGGCTCATATTTCCGGAATTAATAACTTTATATCACGGAATTTATCGAATTATTTACATTGATCGTGAATGGATCTGTGAAAGGCTCATTTTTACGGAGTTTTACAGAAATAACGGATAAAATTTTTATAGGGATGTATTTATTGTATTTAACATGTAACTTGTACTTCTACATTTACAGAAATCAAAATACGCTTATAATTTAAAAAAAAATATTCCGTATTTATTTTTCGATTGTGAGATACCTTTTAATTTCATAATTTTTAGCTCTAGAATTAATAGAGTATCTTTCGTTATGTAATACTTATAGTATATTATAAAATTAACTTTATTTTAGTATGAATAATACATGCAAAAAATTTTTATAGTGAAAGTAATATTCAGTCCTTACAAAATAAGAAATTTATTCATTCTCTTTATTATTATAGAATGTCTTTGAATTTAAGAGATATTCTACCAGTTAGTTCAAGTTCAATAAAGTTTTAAAATTACAATTTTCATTAAAAAACTATACTCAATCACAATTAAAATTGCAAGATATAGTGATTTAATTTTTATAAATATGAATTTATTAGTAAAAATAGAAAGATATAATTTAACAATATTATCTGAAATTTAGCAATTTTAGTTTGCCGGGAAAAAAACCCAATTGAAAAAAAACCAATTGGGAAAAAACCTAAATAAAGATGTAAATACTAATATAAAATAATAAAATCGTAGTTAATAAAATATGTTATTTGTTAAAAGATATGGTTAACAATTATTTAGTACATATATTAATAAAGAAATAACGGAATAATAGAACAATATTTCGGTATTAGTCTTATATTTAGGATACACTTATTACTGAATTTGTAAATATAAGTTAATTGTTTAAAGGATTTAGCATTATTAATTATTAGTAATATGCACTAAAGAAAATAAGAAAATAAAATATATTATTGTTAAAAAAAAAAATAATTCTCTTATTATAAAAATATATAACAAAATATTATTATTATGATAACTTACTTTATTTAAAACTTACGTTTTTTTCTGCATATTTTATTTATATTTTACAGTCTAAACATTCGGTAAGATCTTCTGTAAAAGGATTAAGCAATTTAGACGTAAAGCTATACTGATTATAAGCGGGCAATTGGTTATTTTTGATGGATGAAAGATTTGCTATTCTGTATTCTTCTGCTTTTCTAATTATCTCATTAATATTCATAATACTCTCATTTCCATCTACTTTTGTTATTTTATTTTCATTTGTTTTTATAATTTCATTTTCATTTATTTCTGTATTTTTTTTTTCATTTGATATCGCAGTAACGATAAGCATACCCTGCATTCTACTTATCTCTTCAAACTGGTCATATATTTCAATAGAGTTTGGTCTATTTCCCGGATTCAAATCCCAGCATTTTTTCATTAAATCAACGTAAATCTTTGGAACTCCTAGATCATTAATTTCTGGTCTAATTCCTTTACATATTTCTAATGCTAAAGATTCATCATGAACACGATCAGCAAAAGGTTGTTTTCCAGTTGCTACAAAATACATAATCATACCAAAACTATATATATCTGCTGCTTGAGTATAAGGTTTTCCCCTTAACACTTCGGAAGCTACATAAGGCATAACTCCATAAACATTTGTTTCATCTATATTATCAATTTTTCCGCATAATCCCATATCTGAAATAGACAATAAATTTCTACCAAAATTTGTGCCATTTGCAAAAAACAAAATATTTCCTGTATGTAAATCACGATGAACCATTTGTTTTTGATGAATACATTTAAGACCATTAATAATACTATGTAATACGTTCATTTTAATTCCCCAAGAAAAAATTTTATAGTTATTTTTCATCCAATTATCAAAATTTCCACCTTTTGCATATTCAAGAACAATAATATATTCCTTGCTATTAGGATTTTGAGATATTCCATATATTTTGAGAATATTATTATTGTACTGATTTATTGAATATTCTTTAACCTATTAATTTATAAAAAATATTAATATATTAAAAAATACGTCAAAATTAATTCATAAAAATACCTCATTCAAAAATTTATTAGTAGTATTTTGTGAGTCATGTAAACACTTTAAAGCAACTGTCATATTTGGTTGCTGTCTCACATATTTTTTAATATTGTTACTATTAAATATTAATGGACCATTTTTCCATTTTGCTGAATATACTGTAGCAAAACCACCTTTGCCTATTTCATTAATTTCGTCAAATTGATTATACGGTATCCATTCAAATAATATATCACGAGAACAATCAATTTTTAATTGCATTTCTTGAATTAAGTTATCAATTACTTTATTTCCACTGGTCCAATCTTTAAATAGGTCTCTCATATGGCACAATTTACACCATCCATTATAATCATCTGGATATTTTTTACCACATATTTCACAATACATTCGAAAATATTCATCATTAAGAACTACAAGATAATTATTTGTATTTTTATCTTGGGATATTCCATATATCCTTACTATTTTATGAATACAACTTTCTTCAAAATTAATTGTATATTGTTTAATCTATAAAGTAGAAATTATTATTATATTAAAATAAAAAAAGACTTAAGCTAAATTAACATGATAGTACCTCATTTAGAAATTCATCCATAACATTTTGCGAATTATGTAAATATTTTAAAACAACTTTCTCTGATGGTTTTCTAGCATATTCCTCTTTCTGCTTATTCCATTGTAATGGACCATTCTCCCATATTGCAGAATATAAATATATTGTGCTTTTATTTATTTGTTTGATATCACTAAACTGGCTAAATGGTATCCATTCAAATATAATATCATTAGGGTCATTAATTTTTAATTGCGTTTCTTGAATAATTTCATTAATTTTTTCATTTCCACTCCAATTTGTAAAATTTTCTTTTAAATGTTTTATTTGACATGAATTACACCATTTATAATCCGAATATTTTTCACCACATATGACACAATATGTTCCAAAATATTTATCATCTAAAACCATAAGATAATCCTTTGTATCTGGTTTTTGAGATATTCCATAGAATTCAAAGATAAAATGATAACAATGAAAGGGATATTTTTCAGCCTATTAAATAAAAAATTATCGTTATTGTATATAAAAAAGTAATTTTAATTAAGAATAAATTTCATACTACCTCACTTAATAATTGATCAATATTATTTTGTGAGTTATGGAAACATTTTAAAGTAACTGATGTGTTTAAATTTTTTGAATATATTCCATCAGGACCATCCCAGTATAAATATTCTTTCCATTTTGCTGAATATACGATAGCTAAATTATTTTGATTCACTTTTTTAACTTCATAAAACTGATTGTATGGAATCCATTCAAATGGTAGAAATTCTAACTGTTTTTCTTGAATAAATTTATCAATTTTTTCATTTTTGCTGGTCCAAGTTACAAAATTTTTTTTCAAATAATTTATTTGGCATTGCTTGCACAATTTAGTAAGCCCACCTGTATATTTATAACAAATTATACAATGTGCATCAAAGTAATTATTACCAAAAACCATAAAATAATTTTTCGTATCCTGATTTTGAGATATTCCATATAATAGTGATACTTCATAACTTTCATCAAATCCTATTTCTTTATCAAAAGACATATTATCAATATAATTCAGATATTGTTCAACCTAAAAATGGAATTATATTAAAAGAAAAAATATTTGAAATTAAATCCGTATAGAAATTCATACCTCATTTAAAAATTGATCAATAGTATTTTGTGAATCATGCAAATATTTTAAGACAACTTTTGCATTCGACATTCTTAAATGTTTCTTATAACCCATATTAAAATATACTGGCCCACCCTTCCATTCTGCTGAATAAAATGCAAAACATTCATCTTTATTTATTTCCTTAATTTCATTAAACTGATTGTATGGTATCCACTCAAATATATATACCGGATCAAATATGGATTTTGATAACCTTCCTTGAATGAAATTATCGACTTTTTCATTGCCACTCCGATTTATAAAATTTAATTTAAAATCTTTTATTAGGCATGGATTACACAATCGATGATAATTAGTATATGAATTACCACATGTTACGCAATATGTTTGTAAATATTCATCTTTAAAGATCATAAAATAATCATTTTTATCTGGATTTTGAGATATTCCATAAATATAATTAAACTTATCACTAGTGATACGAACTGATCGTTCAATCTATTAAAATAAAGTATTATTATTAGATAAAAAAGGATTAATTTAGAGAGGAATTTCTTACCACATCTAGAAATTGATCAATATTATTTTGTAAATTATGCAAATATTTCAAGATAACTCCTACATCTAATTTTCTTAAATATTTTCCACTATCTTTATCCCAATATAATGGACCATCTTTCCATTTTGCTGAATATATTGTAGCAAAACCATAATTCTTAATTTTTTTAATATCAATCAATTGATTATATGGTACCCATTCAAATATTGAACACTGTTCGTCATTAGGGTATAATTGTCTTATTCGAATAAAATTGTCAATTTTTTCATTTCCGCTGGAACAATCTTTTTCTTGATGAATTTGACATGGAATACACCAATCATGAAGTTTATGTTTATACATATGACCTCCATGACCTCTGCCGCATTTTTCACAAAACTTACTTTGAAAGCACATAACGTAATTTAAAAAATTAAAAGTTAAATGAATATTTGTTCAAATTTAAATGAATACCAAATGCAGGTCACATGAATGTCAAAAAAAAATACATGACCCAAATATTTGTCAAATTATCACACCTAACTTCACTTATGAGTATCACAACCGTCATTAGAATAGCAGCATTTTTAATAAAATTTTCCTCGACATAAACTTTTCCAAACGTGCTTGCAAAAATTTTATAACATCACATAACACGTAACTAAAATTTTACGAAGAGTTTTCATTTTTTTTTTCTAATTCGGGGTACGGTAGTCCTTTTTGACTACTTACTTTTTTTCTTGTCACTACTTTTTTGACGCAGCGTGAACTTATTAAATACCAATAGGATTACAGAAAGATGGCGAAATGTTTTCATCAATGATGATCGTATAACATTGATGACGCGGCTAAGGCCAAACATTTGTAACCAATGGTTGTCCACATATAGTAGTTAATGAGTGTCGATCCATCAAGATTCTTGATATAGTTATATAGTAATCAGAAAGATGAATTAAAGACGTCGTACAAGATCTGCGAAGAAGAATAATGTCAGCATTCCTTATAAGGATAATAATATAAAAAAAATTTATTACTTAAATTTCATAATAAATAACAACAAGTTATCGTAAAGCTTTTAAAGATTGACGAAGTTTGTTCTTCAGAGAGAGAAGACAACCTTAATTAGAACCTTTTTTGCCTTCAAACGACTACCGGCGAATGGGTTAATACGAAGATATATTCTGTATTTATTTATGTTTATTTATTTACGAAAATCATGAATAGAGAATTTTCATTTTTTAATAGTTAATTTAGTGCTTAATTTACTTAAGTGTAGAACTGGATATACAAATATTAAATGTATTGTAAATCATTATAAATTTAAATTTTTGCAAAATTATTAATCGAAAATATTTATAATCAAATGAATTTATTTTTCATATTAATATTTCATTTGAACAAAATTTTCATGAAAGGATTCCTGGTTTGTTTTCTCGTAAAAATAATAACGCAATAAAATCTATAATGTAGAACCCTAATCGTATCACATGATTATTACTTTTCGTGATCTTGTTCCACATCAATAAAACCATAAAAAGATTAAATGGTGGTTATAAAAGTGAAATTATTATTAGGATATATTCTAAATACACCTCATTTAAAGCAGTTAGTAGTGTAGTAAATTTCACATCTATGTTTAATTAAATAATATAAATTTATTTTTTATCTAGCGTTGTGAAATAATTAATATTATACCCCGTCGCACTAAGTGTGACTTATGATATAGAGCATCGTAATTTCCCTAATGATATATGTAAATGTTTTTTTCCCGGGATATTTTTAGACTGTTTTTTCATGGTAATAAACTTTATTAAATTATTATATATATAATTACATTATCTAGTCAAGTGAATAATCTTACAAAGTTTAAAGTATAAAATAATGATTGTACACATGATAGTAATAGTGATCATAAGTCACACGCTCCTGGGTATAACTTAGTAATTTCATGTGGGCGGAATACCATGGTTTTTTTCCCTTCGGGAAAAAAACCCTGATATTCCTAAACCCCCATAAAATTACTTATATTAATATATATGATTTTCAAATTACTTGTTAAGAGTTAAGACTTAAATTATTTTAATGAAGTCATTATAATTTTTTTGTAAAAAGATTAAATACCATATGACATATTTACATATTTACCATATTTACACAAAAATTAAACCAATCAAATTTAATCATTTTTGGCATGATTTGTAATCATATATCAATGGACAAACCACTTTTAAAATGGGCTGGGAGTTACTTAACCTAAAAAGAACCTAAATAACTAGAGTTAGTGAAATCCAAGTTGGTAATAATATAATTAAAATGATCTCTGCTAATAAATTATTATTAAATTAATCATGTGATTATGCATAAAATTTCGCCAAATGCACCATTATATACAAATCTTACTATATTAATAACATAAGACATCTCCTGTGGGAATAATTAATTATATTATTGATTTATAACACTAATTTTTCATTCTCTGACCATAAATAGATGATATATCTATTTTTAATCCATTATTTCTATTAGAAAAATTCATTGATTGTTTAGACCTTTGACTATATAAACTTCCTCCTTTTCCCCTCCTTAATTTTTTTTTACTTTCCTCTTCATTTTTAAGAGAACTGAGAAATTAAAAGATATGCAAACAGCAAAAAATTATGTAAAGAAAGTTTATTAGAATATTTAAATTCTTTTACATTATAAAAAAAAATTAATTTTTATATAATGATCTTTTTAACACTGTGACTATTCAAGTAATAATAATTATGACTCAAAATAATTATGTGACAATGACTGCTCATTTTTGATTTGATAACTGGATTATGCAAGAATGCACAAGCAAATACTGAACATGTATTAGTGTAATGAAGAACATATTATAAAGTAACAAAGTGCCCAAATATAAACAAAGTACATTTTATTAATGGATAAAGATTTGAAAAATAGATAACACAAATAAAGATCATAAAATGTTCTGTATTATTGCAAATAATTTCATCAGGTTAAGATGATGAAAATTTCATAATTACAATTAATGGTATGAACAAGTTTGTTGACAACTGTATAGTATTAATAACATTAAGATTTGATGCAAATTGGTTCCAGAATTACAAAAATCACTCGTGCCAAGTTTTCAACTGCCTAACAAGGTATGCATGCATGGAAACTGTCTTCAGGTGTTGATAGTAGTTTTTTTCTGACTTTCTTCTGTAACCTACTTAAATACTGCTTTGAAAGTCAATAAAATGGGAAGTTGTCTTAAAAATATATTCTATCACATCAAAGTTTATGGATAAAAAGACTGTGAGCTATTACCGCCTAATAGATAGTATGCTTAACAAGATGAATTATGGCATATTTTTCTTTTTTTTAATATAAGATTATTTACAGTATAATCTTGTTAATATGATTTTCACTATGAGGTATTTTGGTTAAACTAGTTAATTGAAAAAACAGAAACTATTAAAGAGCTCTGATTCTATTAAATTGGTTCAGATGTATATTTTTTTTTAACTATAAGTTGAGAATCAGCAGAACTAGATAATTTCATTTTAGTATTTTAGGATGAACAGACAGAGCAAAATAGCTCTTAAAACAAATTTCTATCACACCTTGACTTTCTACTATAATACCCCATTCTTACATACAGGCTCATAATGAAGATGAAATTAATTTAAACTTGTTGGATCTTGATGATGATCATTTACATCTTCAAAAAGTTATTGTATTTCTTTTTATACTTCATTATTGTTATCCACTATTTAGTAAATCAATCTCATAACTTTGGGACAAATATAATCACGTGCAATCGGCCTTTTATTATTGTTGCACAAGTAAAGTAATACAAAGAATAAAAACAATATATACAAATAATTATGTCATCATTAAGTATAAATATCAGTACCCTCTCCCCCCCATGGCTTATCCTCTTTAGGCCTTTTTTTACTTGTTGCGGTTCGCTCTTGAGAAAAAGTTAAAGTCTCATAATGACAGAAGATAGTGACAATACTGATAGTAATGAACATAATAATGAATGTACTGAAGAACCAAATATCGACCAAGACTTATATTTGGACGACTCTGACCATGCCTCTTGGACACCAAGTGGTCCTATAGCTGAACTCCCTTCAGAAGTCTTCAAAAAGAATTTGTTATCCACAGATTAGTAGTGTAAATTTGCCAGTTCTGGCGCACCCGATATTTTAGCCTCTTCAGCCCATACGACCTCACCATTAAGTTTTCCATAGTGTCCGCTAACCAGCCATTTGAGCTTACCTTGGGCAAATTGCTCTCAAAACCGTCCACAAGGCTAAATTTAACCATAAAACCTAACCATCACTTCCTACCCTCCAATCTGCTCAGTAAGCCAACCCTGCTATATAAAAATCAGGCGCACCGCTCTGCTATCATTCTTAGCTTCCTATAGCCGCTAGGATAGCAAAAAGGTGTGTAAGTTTATAGCCTTATAGCGTTATTTCGAGGGCATATAGCATGTAATAAAAAAAGGCATGCTAGAATCACTCCAAAAAGTGATTTAATAGGATACAGGCATATTGCATGGTAGCCTCCAAAATCGAATTCAGCTATGAAAACAAAAGGTAATCTAAAGCAATTTTGAGTTATTTTAACAGCGCCAAGTACACAAATAAAAAAAGTGGGCTACAATGCTCTCAAATCTAAA